>JAHIAM010006564.1:1835678-2126317 GCA_021605205.1 Aegilops longissima | reverse complement strand
GAGGGCTATCTGTAATGCATTGCCTGATCTATGGCTAGAATTAATTGGGGTGATGTGGCTTAAGAAGAAGCTAGAGAATTCCTTATAGTGGGGTGCCATACCCCACCAGAACTTTGACCGCGCCCAGGCCAGACACCCGACCACTATCACCAAGATCACGGATCACCACGTGATATACTGCCATGGCGTTGAAGGTAACAGGTTTGACCAGAGTCATCGTCTTCGACTCCGTCCGTGTCGTCCGGCTGAGAACGTCGGTCTCCCACGCCCTCTGCTTTACATAGACTTTGTTCGCAATGGTCATGGGCTCCTGGGACGGGGTGTATGCCTACAGCGCGGCTAATCACTAGTAGAAAAACAACTTTTAGTACGGTTCAGAAGGATTTTTAATACCGGCCTGAACCCAGATTAAAGAGTGGGGACTAAAAGTTCTCCTCTTTAGTCCCGGTTCAACACGAACCCACCAGCGCTTCACCACGTGTACACGGCGCGCCGTGGTCCAGGGGACATTTAGTCCCGGTTGGTAAGGTTTTTTTTGAAATAAGGCAAAAACAGCCCGCCTATCGACTAGAAACCCAATCTCTAGTTGGGCCAGGATGCAAGCCCGTACGGCCCAGTAGGCCCCACAGGGCAGAAGACTTGCAATAGGCCCACAAAGGCCTGCTTAGAGAGGAGCTCGACACGGTAGCAGCAAGCGGGGCTTATAAACCGGTCGAGCTCCTCCCAACTAGCGAGGGGGACTAAACATTGTGCATCATGGTGACACAAGACCACCTTTAGTACCGGTTGGTGGCTCCAACCGTACTAAAGACCCCCCTTTAGTACCGGTTGGAGCCATCAACCCGTACTAAAGGCCACCACCTCTTTAGTACCGGTTCGTGGCATAAACCGGTATTAAAGGTTCGCCACGAACCGGTACTAATGAGCGCCGCCCGTCTGGCCGTTGGAACCGGCACTAATGGTCAGTGCCGGTTCAATTGCAAACCGGGATTAATGAGTTTTACATTAGACCCTTTTTCTACTAGTGAATGTCCACCTCTCATGTATGTGCTCTCGAACCCCCCTCGCCATGGCCTGCGCAACTGTTGGTTCGTCGCTCGCGTCGAATTGCGGGAAACGTTGGAGAACAGGGAGATCATGGGAAGTGGAGGAGAGGAGAGGGGAAGAATAAGATGCGGCCAAGGAGGGGAAACAGAGAAGGCCAACCGGTTCGTTTGGGCTCCCAAACTTTATTGATTGCGCGAGTCAGGAAGTCGGAAGTACAACATGTGTTGAATTGTGCTGCTGCATTGTGTTGAGGTGAACGGAGGAGGTTGTGTTGAATCAGAGGGCTACCTATAATGCATTGCCTGATAGATGGCTAGAATTAATTGGGGTGATGTGGTTAGAGAATTCCTCGTAGTGGGGTGCTCCTATTTAGATATAGTAGGTAACCGAACTCGGATTTAGGTAAGTCTGAGACATTGGTTCGGTTTTTGGCTCTCACAGGCCACAAATGATCTCAGATGGAAATGCACCTAAAAACAAATTTAGCCGCTTCGGCGAGACGAACAACTTTCATATTGAACGTTTTTTGATTTGAGGCCATCTTTTGGGCCGAATCGCTCGCACAAAACAGCCTGTTACTCGCGCTACCCATCGGACATGTGTGTGGTGGGGCGCGCCATGTTTTGCCTCGTGACAGGGCTGCATTCCGATGACTCTAACTTTTGCATACGAACTCGGATTGGGACGATTATTATATCAAAATCGACCGTTTTGATAAGACGAAGACAATTTGTGTAGAAATGTTTTTCATATGAGGCGATCTTGGAGGCTTAATTGGCCGAATACTACTCTGAATACAAAATCTGAGTACTTTGAGTATAGTTTCGTCCCTAGAGATGAGATAGCGATGGACCAAACTTCACAGATGTTCATTTCGACAATACGGAACTTTTTTTATGTAGACCGCTTCTCCATTCGAGATTATTTTAATTAAGTTCTTGACCGTGTCAAAATCTGTGTCAACACCTAGCGTAGGAACGCGGCGATCACCTGGCAATCGCCCGGCCCCTACCTCCTTAGAGTTTCGTGACTTGGTGGACCCATTTTGCTGAGTGTCAAAACCCAGTACACGGCATAAAAAAAAGACCAAACGGAATAGAGCGGACAAGCAGCGTTGCTTCGCAATCATGTGATGGGGTTGCCACAAACTTTGTGCATGAAGGATAAATAAGTGGTGTGGTTTCTTCAATAATCTACATATACCTGAACCGGATTGTTTGAGAAACACCGGATTGTTATGGTGATGGGTTTGCCACAAACTTTTTTGAGAAACGCCGGATTGTTTGCATTGGTTTGTAGGAGAAAGAAAAAGGCTGGGCCCAGCCTTGCGTGGTGTGTGCTGCGTGTGGTTGCTGAACCATATATAACTGAGCTTTGTGTTTGACTGATGAAACAAGAAATGGTATTGTTACTATCACACGTGCTTTGTTAATTATATGGTAATTTGCGATATATAATCCTGAGGTGTTGAAATTAAGTAGTGTACAGAAGAGTTTGAGAAATCCAGCTGCCGTCATTTGGATCACTAACTTGTCCCTGCCAATTTGTTCTACTAGGTTGTATTCAAATGATTGCTAGTTCAGAAATGGGTTGTTCCAGTCCTTGTTAGATACAGTAGAGATAAACAGATTCTGTGAGCTGATATACACGCGGTCGTCTCTCCGGAGCAGAGTAGTAGCGAAGGCGAGCGGATAGTTTGTCCCAACTTTATCTGTAAGTGTTTGTTCTGTACCTAGCTCAGCTAAGGTTCCTGATGCCATTGATTCGGCGCTGACGATCAGCCGCCATTAGCGTGAGGAGGCAGGCCGCATCTCTGCGCGTCTGTCCCGTGGTCGGAAGGTGGAAGATTGTCTGTCGGGCCCCAAGTCGGGTCGACCTGATGCCTGAAACCTCAAGCTACAACCAAATATTGAGAGTTCAGAAAACAGAGCAACACCATAGGAAGCGAACTACATGCAAATATTCAGACAAACAGAGGAAAGCAGAGGAGGTTCAGGTTATGGCTCTGGAGCTCAACAGTGTTTGCAATCCACAAATTGGGCTCGAAATACACACAGAATTAACAGCATCATAATCATCATCAAGGGAGCTCCAGCAGGTAAGCAGGCCGGGATGCCGGAAGGACAGTTACATTCCTGTTGAGCATTGTTCAGATTCTGAACACGTAAATTTAGAAACAAGCACGTTAGGTCTGGCTTATCATACTTTATCAAATTAACCCTTAACTTAATGAAGCCAACACCACACGGTAGAGGCTCAGACGGTCTACTGGGGCGTTGGGAAGATGCATTTGTTAGACGCAACAAAAATTGCGTGCTCTGAGGCGTGAACGGCCACACGTCGTTATCTCCTAACGTCCACTGCACCAAGGAGAAGGGGGAGCTCTCACGTCTCACAGACAACTATGACGTACTCCTCCGTCCCGAAATTCATGTCGCAGCTTACATTTTGCAGAAAACCCTCCATCTTATACCGACAGAACCCGCAGTCTCCGTTCCCCTCCGACTGCGCAGCTCGCCCACGCTCGGTCGCTCGCCCACTTGCCGGCGACGCCTAGCAGCTCCCCCACGCCGAGCCGCGGCTCCCCCGCGCCGCCCTGCCGCGCCGCAGCTCGCCCGCGCAGCTCCTCCGCCTTGTTCTCTCCTCCCTACCCTGCAAATACTGCTTCCGCCGCGCCACAGCTCCCCCGCGAAGCTCAAGGAACGGCTTTGCCCCTTCCTTGAGTCCCTCGTCGTCGCCTTCCTCGAGTCCCTAGTCGTCGGCTCGTCGCCATGGCTTGTGCCCTCCTTCCTTCTCCATGGTGAGCTCCTCCCTGCTGCCTCCATCCATGTCCGCCATCGAGCAGGCCACGGTGGCGGCCAGATCTGCGCCTGCTCGTCAGGAGACGGACGCCATGGAGCTGTTCGTCAAGGTCCGACCTTGGTGAGTGCCGACGCCAAGCAGGGCGTCGAGCAGGCGTGCTCCGCCGGTGAGTCGCTCTAGAAGGTACCAAATCGAGCTGAGTATGACTCCTTGGATGCGGTATGCCGTAGTGATTGGGGGAAGTGATCGATTATGTGCGTGCAGGAGCTTGAGGAGATGGGTGTGCCGATGTGTCAAGATCTGTCGCTGGTGTGCTGTAAGGAGTAGAATTCTGAATTTAAGTTGGAGACAACATTTCTGAACCTTGTTAGTTCTGAACCTTGTTTTATTCAGAATCATTTAAGTTGGAGTACTTTGATTGAAATTTCGTATGGACTTTGATTGGAAATTCTTCACAATCTGAATTTTCAGGTACAGAACTGGGCTTTACACAACTGGGTGTTTTCAGGTACTTCATCAGAGGAGCAGCTCTTCCATGGGGTCCAGCAGCGTTTCCAGTCGCAGGTATACGTATTGTCTGAAACTATGTACTCCTCCTTGCATTTGAGCCAGACGACAAGAGCAAAGGCTCCCCTTGCAAGCTCGACGGCAGCGGCGCGCGTCTTCTTCAGAGGTCAATTCCAAGATGTTTAGTGCTGTCAATTCCTTACTGCAAATTACTCCAAAATGTGGTGGATCCTGTGTAAATTGTGGTGTGTCGGGAGTAGCTCTGTGCTTCATTTTTCTCTGAATTGTGGTGTGGTTGGTATAGAATGGTGTAGGCACTGCATTTTCAGCAGTTTCTGATCATGAGCAAATTCTGTTAGTCCCGTCATTTAAATTCAGTAAACGAATTTGAAATCAATGTTGTTGTTGTTGTACAGAATGCTCAACAACAATCAGTAAGATCTTAGTAATACTCATGCAACAATAGTTAGTAAGATCTCAATCTTACTAATATCTTCTTACAATCTTTGTTTACAGCAGTACGAAGAGATCACAATCTTACTAAGATCCTGTTCCTGGGCGGGTTAGTGGCCGTCGACCACAACCACCACCACCAGTAGCCGGTGGCCGAAGTGGACCAGCGCGGCGGCCGAATCGGGGGCGAAGTGGACCAGCGCTGCGGCGGTGGGCGGCAGAATTGGGGGCAAATTGGACCAGCGTGGCGGCGGTGGACGGCGGAATTGGGGGCAAAGTGGACCAGCGCAACGGCGGTGGGTGGCGGAGGCCCTGCTCGTGGGTGGGCAGCGGAGGTCCTCCTGGGCGGGCTCGTCGGCGGCGCATGGCCTGTTGTGGGCGGCCTCCTAGGCGGGCTCGTCGGCAGAGCAGGACCTGCTCGGGCAACGGGCGGCTGGCCATGGCGCCGCGCGGGCGACGGACGGAGGAGGAAGAACGAGATGGGGACTAATTTATCTGAGCTTTAGAAGTTCAAGGGCTTTTCGGCAAAAACATCACTGTACTGCGCGTGCGACATGTTTTTCGGGACGGAGGGAGTATTTGGTTGCCTGCATATGGCCCAGCCTGGCCCGCATGGGAAGAAAGTGGCACGTTTGGTTGCTTGCGTTTATTGTGCGGCCCGCATGGCATGAACCTTAAAGCACCTCCAGGCCAGGCCCGGAGAAAACGCCCGAATTGGCAGCAGCTCGCGAGCCTGGCTCAGGCGACATAGGGGAGGGCGACACGCTTCTCTCCTCGTGCGACCAGGGAGATGGCGCGAGCTCGCCCGCGTCGACAAAAAATCGGCGGGAGGATTTCGGCTCACCTCCCGCCGAGTCCGCCACTATTTAGCCCCCTCCCTCACCGCCCCAACTCCCGACACCATTTTCCCCCTTTCGAGCTTTCCCGCCGACGCGCATCGGCACCGACGAGCAGATAAGCGGTGTGTCTTCATCGGCTGGTGGTCCACAGCGTCTTCATCGGCTAGTGGTCCACAGCGTCGACGGTCCTTCACCGGCCGGTGGTGATCTTCTACGACCGTTCCCCCCTCGTCCTCGAGCTACAGCCATGGCCTCTGTGAGTTCAATCCCCCTTTCTCTCTATTCCTTCTAGCTAGATCTGAGTTGCATCTAGGGTTTGATGTAGATGCATGGTTGGTTAGTGCTTTGATCTCGGAGCTCATATGGTTGATTGCTATGCTGCGGTTGCAATTTGTGGTAGGGTTAGATGTTCAAGCATGTAGTAGGCTAGATTAGTAGTAGAGTTTGAAGTTGAACCTTGTGCTTGTGTTGATTCGTGCTTAGATCTGTGATTTGTAGCTATTGGTGGTCCATTTGTAGCATGCTGTTTGTTGTAGATGTATGTTCCTGCTCATAGATTGTCCGATATGCTTAGTATGATAGCGATGAACCATGTGCTTAGTATGATAGTGATGAAGGATGTGCTTAGTATGATAGTGATGAACCATGTACATGTATGCTCCTGCTCTCATGGATTGTCCGGTATGTTGTGTGCTATGCTTACTGTCAATGTGTTCTATGATTGTTGGACATGATCACGCAAACGCAAGATCTTAGTCAGGCCCTTGTCCTGTCCGACAACCAGTTTGCTCCATCGTTTGCCGAGGACTCGCAGCCTATGTCCGAGATGGCACATGATTCAGAGGTGTTCGCGTCTGACTCTGTCTATGTGCCAGTAGTGCTTGTTGAGCAAACTCGTTGTTGTTGCTGCTGCCGCTGCCCTCAAGGTAGCAACAGCAAAGGCAAAGAAGGATGGTAGGTCGAACACCATGAAGTGGCAGCCGTTCATGTCCATGTTCGTGCTGAACAAGATGTGTGAGCTCATCTCTAGTGGAGTTAGGACTGACAAGGGCTTCAAGGAGGTGTACTTGAACACCGTTGCCATGGGGGTGTTCGAGTTCTGTGGGCAGGAGGTGTCCGCCACCCGGGTGTACAATCACCTGAGGAAGTGGAGAGGTCGATGGGTCCAAGTGTCCAAGATGAAAGACCTTAGTGGCGCCTCATGGGATGAGAACACTTGCTCCATAGTTCTGGAGGCAGAGCACTACGCCGTCCATGTCGCGGTTAGCTCACAACCCTCTTCCTTTTCACACGGTCCACCATTGCCTACTCCTAATCGCAACTAACAACACTTGTGTTTCATTCTTAGGACCACCCAAGGGACGCCGAGTTCATCAACACACCCATACAGAACTACAGTCAGATGCAGCACATCTTCTCCTATGGGCTGGCAACTGGGAAGCATGCCATGGGCTCGGGGAGCCTCTTGGTTCTCCCATGCCAGACATCCCTGGGACCCCGAACGTCGAGGTCCTTTATGGCCCTAACAAGCCCTTCGAGAAGCCCTTCGACAAGCCCTTTGACCCCATCCATGATAGGAAGTGGAAGAGAGGAGGCCTGATGGAGGAGGAGATCAATGTCTTTGCAGCATGACTAAGGCGGTGAAGGAGGTGGCAACAACCATCAGGGAGTGCAAACCCCTCGACGTCCACCCTGACCTATATGGCGATGTCATGACCCAGGGTGGCTTCAGCGACGAGGCTCTCATGGTAGCTCTTAGCCACCTGCTTGACAACAAAGCACAGGGTGTTGGGTTCGTTTCCATGGCAGACGCTCACAGGGTGATGTGGCTCAGGAGCTGGCTGGGCAAGCACTACTACTAGAGTAGTGCTGCCTGTGAGCGTGCATGATCCCCGACGGCGATGGCGATGGCGGTGGCGATGACGACGACGATGACGACGTACATTTTGTGTAGTTAGGGCTGGAAAACTATTTGATGGTCTGTATATTTTGGTGAGGTGGGTATATACATAGTGCTAGGTAGAACTTGCTATGCCATATTTTCATGCATGCTTTACTTCTTCTTTTCTGCTTCATTGTTGTTTGTGTGCTACTTTGCTTGCTATTTGTGTGTTCCATTGATTTGCTGCTTCAACTCTTGCTCTTGTGCATTGCTAGGGCAAGCGGTATACCGTGTTCATCGTTAAGGCTCAAGGGGTTTACAGTTCATGGGAAGAAGATAGTGCACAAGTGGCATCGTATAGCAACAGCAGCCATAGAGGGTTCATGAAGGAAATATGCCCTAGAGGCAATAATAAAGTTATTATTTATTTCCTTATATCATGATAAATGTTTATTATTCATGCTAGAATTGTATTAACCGGAAACATAATACATGTGTGAATATATAGACAAACAAGATGTCACTAGTATGCCTCTACTTGACTAGCTTGTTAATCAAAGATGGTTATGTTTCCTAACCATGAACAAGGAGTTGTTGTTTGATTAACAAGGTCACATCATTAGTTGAATGATCTGATTGACATGACCCATTCCGTTAGCTTAACACTTGATCGCTTAGTATGTTAATGCTTTCTTCATGACCCATACATGTTCCTGTAACTATGAGATTATGCAACTCCGCTTACGGAGGAACACTTTGGTACTACCAAACGTCACAACGTAATCGGGTGATTATAAAGGAGTACTACAGGTGTCTCCAAAGGTACTTGTTGGGTTGGCGATTTGAGATTAGGTTTTGTCACTCCGATTGTCGGAGAGGTATCTCTAGGCCTTCTCGGTAATACACATCACATAAAGCCTTGCAAGCATTGCAACTAAAGAGTTAGTTGTGAGATGATGTATTACGGAACGAGTAAAGAGACTTTCCGAACGAGATTAAACTAGGTATTGGATACCGACGATCGAATCTCGGAAAGTAACATACCGATGACAAAGGGAACAACGATGTTGTTATGCGGTTTGACCGATAAAGATCTTCAGAGAATATGTAGGAACCAATATGAGCATCCAGGTTCCGCTATTGGTTATTGACCGAGAATAGTTCTAGGTCATGTCTACATAGTTCTCGAACCGTAGGGTCCGCACGCTTAAGGTTTCAATGACGGTTATTATGAGTTTATGTATTTTGATGTACCAAGGAGTTCGAGTCCCGGATGTGATCACGGACATGACGAGGAGTCTCGAAATGGTCGAGACATAAAGATTGATATATTGGATGGTTATATTCGGACACCGGAAAGGTTCGGAAGTTTCCGAGAAAACGGAGTGCCGGAGGGGTTACGGAACCCCGGGAAGTTATGGGCCTTATTGGGCCAAGAGGGAGAGAGAGGGCTGCACCAAGAGGTGGTGCGCCCCCCTCCATGGGGAGTCCGAATTGACTAGGAGGGGGGCAGCCCCTTTCCCTCTCCTCTCCTCTCTTCCTTCCCCTTCCCTCTTCCTAGTAGGACTAGGAAAGGGAGTCCTACTCTACTAGGAGGAGGACTCCCTCCCTTGGTGCGCCCCAAGGCTGGCCGGCCCTCCCCTTGCTCCTTTATATACGGGGCAGGGGGCACCCTAGAACACAGAAGTTGATCTACGGATCGCTCCTTAGCCGTGTCGGTGCCCCCTCCACCATATTCCACCTCGGTCATATTGTAGCGGTGCTTAGGCGAAGCCCTGCGACGGTAGAACATCAAGATCGCCACCACGCCGTCGTCTCGACGGAACTCCTTCCCGACGCTTTGCTGGATCGGAGCTCGGGATCGCCATCGAGCTGAACGTGTGCCAAGAACTCGGAGGTGCCGAGTAACGGTGCTTGGATCGGTCGGATCGTGAAGACGTCGACTACATCAACCGCGTTAATATAACGCTTCGCTTTCGGTCTCACGAGGGTGCGTGGACGGACACTCTCCCCTCTCGTTGCTATGCCATCACCATGGTCTTGCGTGATCGTAGGAAAATTTTTGAAATTACTACGCTCCCCAACAGTGGTATCGAGCCTGGTTTTATGCGTTGATGTCATATGCACGAGTAGAACACAAGTGAGTTGTGGGCGATACAAGTCATACTACCTACCAGCATGTCATACTTTGGTTCAGCGGTATTGTGAGATGAAGCGGCCCGGACCGACATTACGCATACGCTTACGCGAGACTGGTTTCACCGCCGTGAGCACTCGTTGCTTAAAGGTGACTGGCGGGTGTCTGCTCTCTCACTTTAGTTGAACTGAGTGTGGCTACGCCCGTCCTTGAGAAGGTTAAACGGAGTCTATTTGACGAAGTATCGCTGTGGTTTTGATGCGTAGGTAAGAACGGTTCTTGCTCAGCCCGTAGCAGCCACGTAAAACTTGCAACAACAAAGTAGAGGACGCCTAACTTGTTTTTGCAGGGCATGTTGTGATGTGATATGGTCAAGACGTGATGCTATATTTTATTGTATGAGATGATCATGTTTTGTAACCGAGTTATCGGCAATCGGCAGAGCCATATGGTTGTCGCTTATTGTATGAAATGCAACGCCATGTAATTGCTTTACTTTATCACTAAGCGGTAGCGATAGTCGAGAAGCAATAGTTGGCGAGACGACAACGATGCTACGATGGAGATCAAGGTGTCGCGCCGGTGACGATGGTGATCATGACGGTGCTTGAGATGGAGATCACAAGCACAAGATGATGATGGCCATATCATATCACTTATATTGATTGCATGTGATGTTTATCCTTTATGCATCTTATCTTGCTTTGATTGACGGTAGCATTATAAGATGATCTCTCACTAAAATTATCAAGTAGTGTTCTCCCGAGTATGCACCGTTGCCAAAGTTCGTCGTGCCGAGACACCACGTGATGATCGGGTGTGATAAGCTCTCGTCCATCTACAACGGGTGCAAGCCAGTTTTGCACACGCAGAATACTCAGGTTATACTTGACGAGCCTAGCATATACAGATATGGCCTCGAACACGGAGACCGAAAGGTCGAACGTGAATCATATAGCAGATATGATCAACATAAGATGTTCACCATTGAAAACTACTCCATCTCACGTGATGATCGGTTATGGTTTAGTTGATTTGGATCACGTGATCACTTAGATAACTAGAGAGATGCCTGTCTAAGTGGGAGTTCTTTAATAATATGATTAATTGAACTTAAATTTATCATGAACTTAGTACCTGATAGTATTTTGCTTGTCTATGTTTACTGTAGATAGATGGCTCGTGCTGTTGTTCCGTTGAATTTTAATGCGTTCCTTGAGAAAGCAAAGTTGAAAGATGATGGTAGCAATTACACGGACTGGGTCCGTAACCTGAGGATAATCCTCATTGCTGCACAGAAAAGTTACGTCCTGGAAGCACCGCTGGGTGACAGGCCTGCTGCAGATGCCGAGCGAAAGTTGTGAACGTCGCAAAGCGAGCTGATGACTACTCTATAGTTCAGTGTGCCATGCTTTACGGCTTAGAACCGGTCTTCAACGACGTTTTGAACGTCATGGAGCATATGAGATGTTCCAGGAGTTGAAGTTGATATTTCAACAGAATGCCCGGATTGAGAGATATGAAGTCTCCAATAAGTTCTATAGCTGCAAGATGGAGGAGAATAGTTCATCGGTGAGCACATACTCAAAATGTCCGGTATTACAATCACTTGAATCAACCGGGAGTTAATCTTCCGGATGATTGTGTCATTGACAAATTCTTCAATCACTGCCACCAAGCTACAAAGGCTTCGTGATGAACTATAATATGCAAGGGTTAGTAAAGACTATGCTCGAGCTCTTCGCAATGCTAAAAGCTGCGGAGGTAGAAATCAAAAAGGAGCATCAAGTGTTGATGGTCAATAAGACCACTAGTTTCAAGAAGAAAGGCAAAGGGAAGAAGAAGGAACTTCAAGAAGAACAGCAAACAAGTTGCTGATCAGAGAAGAAACCCAAGTCTGGACCTAAGCCTGAAACGAGTGCTTCTACCGCAAGCGACTGGTCACTGAAGCGGAACTGCCCCAAGTATTTGGCGGATAAGAAGGATGGCAAAGTGAACAAAGGTATATGTGATATACTTGTTATTGATGTGTACCTTACTAGAGCTCGCAGAGTACTGGTATTTGATACTGGTTCATTGCTAATATTTGCAACTCAAACAGAACTACGGATTGCGAACACCGCAAAGGACGAGGTGACGATCGCGCGGGAAAGCGGTTCCAAAGTCGATGTGATCGCAGTCGGCACGCTACCTCTACATCTACCTTCGGGATTAGTTTTAGACCTGAATAATTGTTATTTGGTGCCGCGTTGAGCATGAACATTATATCTGGATTTTGTTTGATGCGAGACGGTTATTCATTTAAATCAGAGAATAATGGTTGTTCTATTTATATGAATAATATCTTTTATGGTCATGCACCCTTGAAGAGTGGTCTATTTTAATGAATCTCGATAGTAGTGATACACATATTCATAATGTTGAAACCAAAAGATGCAGAGTTGATAATGATAGTGCAACTTATTTGTGGCACTGCCGCTTAGGTCATATCGGTGTAAAACGCATGAAGAAACTCCATATTGATGGACTTTTGGAGTCACTTGATTATGAATCACTTGGCACTTATGAACCGTGCCTCATGGGCAAGATGACTAAAACACCGCTTCTCGGTACTATGGAGAGAGCAACAGATTTATTGGAAATCATACATACGGATGTATGTGGTCCAATGAATGTTGAAGCTCGTGGCGGATATCGTTATTTTCTCACCTTCACAGATGATTTGAGCAGATATGGGTATATCTACTTAATGAAACATAAGTCTGAAACATTTGAAAAGTTCAAAGAATTTCAGAGTGAAGTTGAAAATCATCGTAATAAGAAAATAAAGTTTCTACGATCTGATCGTGGAGGCGAATATTTGAGTTACGAGTTTGGTCTACATTTGAAACAAAGCGAATAGTTTCGCAACTCACGCCACCCGAACACCACAGCGCAATGGTGTGTCCGAACGTCAGAATCGCACTTTACTGGATATGGTGCGATCTATGATGTCTCTTACAGATTTACCGCTATCATTTTGGGGTTATGCTCTTGAGACGGCCGCATTCACGTTAAATAGGACACCGTCAAAATCCGCTGAGACGACGCCTTATGAACTATGGTTTAGCAAGAAACCAAAGTTGTCGCTTCTGAAAGTTTGGGGTTGCGATGCTTATGTGAAGAAACTTCAACCTGATAAGCTTGAACCCAAATCGGAAAAATGTGTCTTCATAGGATACCCAAAGGAGACAATTGGGTACACCTTCTATCACAGATCCGAAGGCAAAACATTCGTTGCTAAAAATGGATCCTTTCTAGAGAAGGAGTTTCTCTCGAAAGAAGTGAGTGGGAGGAAAGTGGAACTTGATGAGGTAATAGTACCAGCTCCCTTATTGAAAGTAGTTCGTCACGAAATCAGTTTACGTAACACCTACACCAGTTAGTGAGGAAGATAATGATAAAGATCATGAAACTTCAGATCAAGTTGTCACTGAACTTCGTAGATCAACGAGAACAAAATCCGCACTTGAGTGGTACGGTAATCCTATTCGGAAGTCATGCTACTAGATCATGATGAACCTACGAACTATGAAGAAGCGATGGTGAGCCCAGATTCCAAAAATGGCTTGAAGCCATGAAATCTGAGATGAGATCCATGTATGAGAACAAAGTATGGACTTTGGTAGACTTGCCCGATGATCGGCAAGCTATTGAGAATAAATGGATTTTAAGAAGAAGACTGACGCTGATGGTAATGTAACTATCTACAAAGCTCGACTTGTTGCAAAAGGTTTTCGACAAGTTCAAGGGGTTGACTACGATGAGACTTTCTCACCAGTGGCGATGCTTAAGTCCGTCCGAATCATGTTAGCAATTGCCGCATTTTATGATTATGAAATTTGGCAAATGGATGTAAAACTGCATTCTTGAATGGATTTCTAGAAGAAGAGTTGTATATGATACAACCAGAAGGTTTTGTCGATCCAAAAGGTGCTAACAAAGTGTGCAAGCTCCAACGATCAATTTATGGTCCAGTGCAAGCCTCTCGAGTTGGAATAAACGCTTTGATAGTGTGATCAAAGCATATGGGTTTATACAGACTTTTGGAGAAGCCTGTATTTACAAGAAAGTGAGTGGGAGCTCAGAGCATTTCTAATATTATATGTGGACGACATATTATTGATTGGAAATGATATAGAATTTCTGGATAGCATAAAAGGATACTTGAATAAAAGTTTTCAATGAAAGACCTCGGTGAAGCTGCTTACATATTAGGCATCAAGATCTATAGAGATAGATCAAGACGCTTGATTGGACTTTCACAAAGCACATACCTTGATAAAGTTTTGAAAAGGTTCAAAATGGATCAGGCAAAGAAAGGTTTTTACCTGTGTTACAAGGTGTAAGATTGAGTCGACTCAATGCCCGACCACAGCAGAAGATAGAGAGAAATGAAAGATGTTCCTATGCTTCAGCCATAGGCTCTATCATGTATGCAATGCTGTGTACCAGACTGACGTATGCTTAGCTGTAAGCTTGGCAGGAAGGTACCAAAGTAATCCAGAGTGGATCATCGGACAGCGGTCAAGAACATCCTGAAATACCGAAAAGGACTAAGGATATGTTTCTCGATATGGAGGTAACAAAGAGCTAGTCGTAAATGGTTACGCCGATGTAAGCTTTGACACTGATCCGGACGATTCTAAATCGCAAACCGGATACGTGTTTTTATTAAACGGTGGAGCTGTCGGTTGGTGCAGTTCTAAACAAAGCGCCGTGGCGGGATCTACATGTGAAGCGGAGTACATAGCTGCTTCAGAAGCAGCAAATGAAGGAGTCTGGATGAAAGAGTTCATTTCCGATCTAGGTGTCATACCTAGTGCATCGGGACCGATGAAGATCTTCTGTGACAATACTGGTGCAATTGCCTTGGCAAAGGAATCCAGATTTCACAAGAGGACCAAGCACATCAAGAGACGCTTCAATTCCATTCGGGACCAAGTCCAAGTGGGAGACATAGAGATTTGCAAAATACATACGGATCTGAATGTTGCAGACCGCTGACTAAGCCTCTTCCACGAGCAAAACATGATCAGCACCAAGACTCCATGGGTGTAAGGATCATTACTTTGTAATCTAGATTATTGACTCTAGTGCAAGTGGGAGACTGAAGGAAATATGCCCTAGAGGCAATAATAAAGTTATTATTTATTTCCTTATATCATGATAAATGTTTATTATTCATGCTAGAATTGTATTAACCGAAACATAATACATGTGTGAATATATAGACAAACAAGATGTCACTAGTATGCCTCTACTTGACTAGCTTGTTAATCAAAGATGGTTATGTTTCCTAACCATGAACAAGGAGTTGTTGTTTGATTAACAAGGTCACATCATTAGTTGAATGATCTGATTGACATGACCCATTCCGTTAGCTTAACACTTGATCGCTTAGTATGTTAATGCTTTCTTCATGACCCATACATGTTCCTGTAACTATGAGATTATGCAACTCCGCCATACGGAGGAACACTTTGGTACTACCAAACGTCACAACGTAATCGGGTGATTATAAAGGAGTACTACAGGTGTCTCCAAAGGTACTTGTTGGGTTGGCGATTTGAGATTAGGTTTTGTCACTCCGATTGTCGGAGAGGTATCTCTAGGCCTTCTCGGTAATACACATCACATAAAGCCTTGCAAGCATTGCAACTAAAGAGTTAGTTGTGAGATGATGTATTACGGAACGAGTAAAGAGACTTTCCGTAACGAGATTAAACTAGGTATTGGATACCGACGATCGAATCTCGGAAAGTAACATACCGATGACAAAGGAACAACGATGTTGTTATGCGGTTTGACCGATAAAGATCTTCAGAGAATATGTAGGAACCAATATGAGCATCCAGGTTCCGCTATTGGTTATTGACCGAGAATAGTTCTAGGTCATGTCTACATAGTTCTCGAACCGTAGGGTCCGCACGCTTAAGGTTTCAATGACGGTTATTATGAGTTTATGTATTTTGATGTACCAAGGAGTTCGAGTCCCGGATGTGATCACGGACATGACGAGGAGTCTCAAATGGTCGAGACATAAAGATTGATATATTGGATGGTTATATTCGACACGGAAAGGTTCCGGAAGTTTCCGGAGAAAACCGGAGTGCCGGAGGGGTTACCGGAACCCCCCGGGGAAGTTATGGGCCTTATTGGGCCAAGAGGGGAGAGAGAGGGCTGCACCAGAGGTGGTGCGCCCCCCCTCCATGGGGAGTCCGAATTGGACTAGGAGGGGGCGCAGCCCCCCTTTCCCTCTCCCTCTCCCTCTCTTCCTTCCCCTTCCTCTTCCTAGTAGGACTAGGAAAGGGAGTCCTACTCCTACTAGGAGGAGGACTCCCCCCTTGGTGCGCCCCAAGGCTGGCCGCCCTCCCCTTGCTCCTTTATATACGGGGCAGGGGGCACCCTAGAACACAGAAGTTGATCTACGGATCGTTCCTTAGCCGTGTGCGGTGCCCCCTCCACCATATTCCACCTCGGTCATATTGTAGCGGTGCTTAGGCGAAGCCTGCGCGACGGTAGAACATCAAGATCGCCACCACGCCGTCGTGTTGACGGAACTCCTTCCCGACGCTTTGCTGGATCGGAGCTCGGGATCGCCATCGAGCTGAACGTGTGCCAAGAACTCGGAGGTGCCGGAGTAACGGTGCTTGGATCGGTCGGATCGTGAAGACGTCGACTACATCAACAGCGTTAATATAACGCTTCGCTTTCGGTCTACGAGGGTACGTGGACGGACACTCTCCCCTCTCGTTGCTATGCCATCACCATGGTCTTGCGTGATCGTAGGAAAATTTTTGAAATTACTACGTTCCCCAACAGTTCAAGACTAGGCAGGAAGCAGAACAAGTTTACTCCAATTGGGTGTGAAAGCACGGAGGCAGCAATTTTGACAGTGCAAGGTTGGAGGTGTTAAAGTGGAAGGTGCTAAGGTGGATCGTTAGTTTGGGTTGAAGCTGAAGAACTTCATCATCTTCGCCCAGTCCATTGCTGTGCTGCAGCGTTGGTGTGCTAAATGTGATCATTGTGGGTAAGTACACCAACTAGGGTACAAGGAAAGCACACCAATGTACGCCGTATGCAACCAAACACCTTGTCCATGTGCCGCTTGGGACAATGCAGGCAACCAAACAAAGTGCACTTCTGTATTACCTAATGCAGGGACCCTAGATGCAGGCAAACAAACAACTTGTAGATGGCGCATTAGTGCCAATTTTTGCTCAACCAGACCGGGTTTAGAAATATATGCCATGCAGGAACTGTTCACAACTTGAACCAAACACGCCCGTAGTTATCTCGTGGGAGCAAATTAATCTAGCTTTTACTACTCCCTCTGTAAACCAATATAGAAGCGTTTAGATCACATTTTAGTGATCTAAACGCTCTTATGTTAGTTACCAAAAAAGGCTTTCGCCCCGTTATATATATAAAGCAACAACCATTTACAACGAGCGATACAACACACAACACGACACGCACCCACGGCAAGATACACAGGTGCTAAGAAGGAGCCAACACTCCCCCAAACAATTCCAAGACAACAAAGATACACACTAGGCACACTAGGAAGTCGAGGGAGTACTCAACCGGGAACAAAGCCACAGAAGAGACCAAGCTGCAAGCCGTCGATCCATGAACCCCAAGGCGGTGCCTTCAAGAAGGATACGCCACCGGAGTGTCGCCACCACCCAATCCAGAGGATCAAGATTTTCATCCGGGGTACCTTGGAGGACATGGAGCAACCGCAATGGAGTCTTCAAGAAGATGACGGCATCCTCTGGCGCCGCCTCCGTTGGCCTGGACATGCCAGGCAGGATTTTCATCCAGGTCAAACTCCGCCTCCGAACAGGTTACGGACAGTCCTGGTTACAGAGCCGCATCACCGCCACCAATCGACAAGCACCAGCCACCATGTCGCCCACGCGACCATGGAGACTAGCCCGCACCTGAGCCGCGAGTTCCTCCCACGAGCACGCCGCTCCCACCACCAAGGCCGCCGCCCTGCATCCCGACACTCTGGAGACCGACAAAGGAACATGCTTGAGAACGACCGACCAATCCCTAGCACGGACAGAGCTGCCGGTGACCAGCCTGCCCCGAACACCACGAACCCGAAAGCACCAGGCAAGGGAAATGGGGAGGAGAGGAGCGGAGCATATCCGGACCGGCGCCCCCTGCACCGATGACGGGTAGAAAGCCCACCCGTCCCTCCTGGAACCTTCCCAGATGTCACCCCTGAGCTTTGCCCCGCTGCCGCCACTGCCGGCCGGGCTTTGCCCGCCGGCGAGCTCCAGTCTGACTGAACAACTATGATTTTAGTGTGGAGGAGACGCTCAACATGAGCCTGAAAAGCATAGAAAACTTGCTCAACGTCAGACTTGTGCTTAAGGAGATAAATCCAAGAGAAGCGAGAGTAATCGTCAACAAAGCTCACATAATACTTATAGCCTCCGGAAGAGGCAATACTAGTCCCCCAAACATCAGAATGAATTAACTCAAGAGGCATAGTGGAAACATGATGTGATAAATTATAAGGCAATTGTCGACCTTTAGCACGCTGACAAGCATCATACACGGAAGGCTGACGTTCAGAAGAACACACTAAATCATTATTCCTAACAATGTTTTGAACAATATTATTCGAGGGATGACTGAGACGCTGGTGCCACTAGGACGGGCTGGTCTTGATGCTGAGAGACGCTTGGCGGTTGGAGGACGACGACGCGCGACTAAACCGGATGGGGTAGAGTCCGCCATGACATCTACCGTGAAGAAGGATTTTCTTCGTGGTCGTGTCCTTAACAAGGAAAAAGAAACGGTGAAATTCCACAAAAACATCATTATCAAGGACGAGACGATAAACCGAGAGAAGATGTTGATGAATATGTGGAAGACCAAGAATATTTCGTAAACGAAGAGATGAACCGGGTATAGTGGAATGACCAATATGTGAAATAGACAAACCTGCACCATTTGCTACTTGCACTTGGTCCTTCCCGCCATAGCGCTCGTGGAAGTGTAGACGATCGAGATCATTCGTCAAGTGGTCCGTCGCACCGGTGTCCAGGATCCAGTGCGGCGGCTCATGGGAGGAGGATGTGGACGCGGAGTTGGCAGAGCGGTGGTCATGATCATAGCGGCTGCGACAGTCGCCAGCCTCGTGACCCCAGTTCTTGCATATCTGGCAGCGAGGACGCCAACGTCGGTTGCGGCCGCCCCCGTTACCTCCTCCGTTTCCTCCTCCGTTGTGGCTGTTGCCGCCGTTGTTGTTGTTGCGGCCAGGAGCGTTGCCCTGGCCAGGGCCGTAGCCTCTCGAGCCGGGCGGGAGAGAGCCAGCGGAGGGACGGCCGCCGCTCGGGCGGCCAGAGTCGGGGGCGCGGCCGGAGTTGTTGTTGTAGACCGGCCGGGACGCGACATTGGCGGAGGACTGCCAATCCTCAAGCTCCGATTGCTGCTGCTGAAGGGCCTCGTAGTGAAGAACACTGGAGTAGAACACGTGAAACGTGATAGGTACGCCCGCAAAGTTCATCGAAGCAGCGATGGGGTTGAACCCGAGCCGAGCCAGGCCAGCATGTAGTCGATGATCTCATCATCGCGAAGAGGAGAGCCGGCGGCGGCCATCGCATCAGCGAGGGCCTTGACCTTCTGCATGTACTTGCCGGCGGGGCGATCTCCCTTGCGCAGCGCCTGGATCTGGCGTCGGAGATTACGCATGCCAGCGCTGTTCTCAGCGGCGAACATGGTGTGGATGGCCGTCCAGGCGGCGGCAGCCGTCCTGCAGCCGATGAGCTGTGCGGAGATCTCCACGTTCATCGAACCGAGGAGATGCCTGAGAACCTTCTGATCCAGCGTCCACCACTGCTCGTACTCAGGGTTGGACATGGTGCGGGCGGCTTCGCCGGTGCCTGTCGTCACGGTCGGCGCCGGCGCCCTGGCCGAGCCGTCGAGGAAGCCGTGGAGGCGAACTCCGGCGAAGTTGGGAAGGGCAAGGGCCCTCCATAGCATGAAGTTGCTGCGGTCGAGAGAGACCGCCATGGGCGGAAGGACGGGGGTGGGAGCCGACGCGGCGGGTGGGGCGATGACGGGGGCGATCGGGGCGGGCACGGAGAGGGTGGTGAGCACGAGCGCGGAGGAGGGAGTCCTCGTGGGTGACGGCGCGGTGGACATCGCTGCGGCCGCGAGGAACTGCGGCGGCGGCGGCGACGGTGGGAAGGAGAGGCGGCGGCGGCTAGGGTAGGCTCTGAAACCAAGTTTGAGAATAGGGTTTTGGGTTCCCCATGGGGCAAAGCCTCTCCACGTTTTTCTATATATATAACAATTAGCATATACAATTACATACTAATAAAGTACATGTACATGACACGCTAGACCTATTTTAATAGATTGATCCTGTTTGTATCTGGTGAAGACGAGAAGATCCGTAATAACCGGCTGGCGCTGCTACAAAATGTTGCAGGTCTGACAAAGGGGATCGCCGATCTCTCGGTTTTACCAGGGTTTTAGTTAGCCTTGGAGCGAGCAGGTCCCATTTTTGAGCTGGTGTCATCAAGTTGGAGCCATTTTTGTTTTACATTTGTTACCAGTCATTCATCTCGGGGAAATTACTGGGAGAAGAATGAGAATGAGAATGTAGCAGGTCCTCGCATTTCTAGCTGGTTAAATTACAAGGATTTTTGCATTATGCTGTTTATGCTGTAATTGATTAAATGCATTTTTTGTTTCTGCTTCCGTGTTATTGATGCCATTCACATCCTTGATGACGTGTTGTGAGCATGGTGGCCGAGAAATGACTTATTTGGCAGTCATTTCGATTTTACCAGCTTCAAACAGATCGAGCCGTTATTGAGATTTGTTTGCCAATGGAGAGAAGATGGGAGACTCGACCGACAATCCTGGTAGCTAAGTGCACCAAGGAGCTTTTCCGGCCCTCGCGTCGTCCCCTTGGGCGACTCGGGGGCGACTAGGGTTCCGCCGCCGCCGCCACCCCCCTCCACCTCCTTCCTTCCCCTCGCCGCTACCAGAGACGGCCGCCGGGAAGCCCGTGCGGACGCCGGTGAAGGTGGCGGCGGGGATCTCGGCGCTCCTTCCCCTCTTGGAGGCCCGTGGTTCCTGGGGCGGCGGCCCTTGCCGGAGAGGCGACGTCGTCGGGCGGTGGGCGGCGTTCGCAGGGGGTGCTGGCCAGCGTGCCCGGCCGCCCGCTCGGGCGGCGGGTGGCTGGTGGAATCCGGCCGCGGCGAGAAGCTTTCTTCGTCAGATCTGGAGGTGCGAAATCCCTATCCCTTGCTGCCTTGCTCTCGCCTCCGGTGTGGGCTAGCGTCTGGCTCCGGCATTGATGCGTGTTGGTGGCCAGCCAGGGTACTGGGGAAACCTTGGCCGGTCCGGCCGGCCCGGCGGCGGCAACGCCCAAGGGCGCTGCTTTCCTCCATGGGGGCGCATCCGAGGTCCCCTGCTCTCCACACCGATAGCCCGGCCCGGGTGAAAACCTTTATCCTCGGCGGATTTGGCGGCGGCGGCGCCTTGCACACCGTGACCTTGCTGGAGGCGTCGTCAAGGGTGCGGGGCTCGGTCGGGAGGTTATACAGGTTAGGGATTGAGCTACCACCTCTGCATCGTCCGATTCCTTGAAGCTTGTCTCCACCTAGTTGGGCTTGGACTGTGGCGGAGCAGCCGACGAGATATATCCCAAATCGATGTGGTCATCCTATGTCCACCTTGCGATGCGAGGGCGACAATCTTCTAGCTCTAGGGTGACTTTCTCGAAATCCCGACGGTACGGCGCCTACGAGCCATGGCGAGGGGGAAGGGTCCCTCTTCGGTGATTGAGAGGGAAGATGTTGGTTTCCTTTCTTCTCTAGGTGTTCCTGGAGCACGGTCCATCCTCGAAGGTCGGCTATGTCCTGCTGTGCTGCTCTGTTTTCTGCTGCATATGATCCTAGTGTGGAGTGCTCGGCCTTTGCTAGCTGCAATTCATTTGCGGCTTGTGGAGGTTGTAGTGAGTAGGCTTTCCAGTGTTCCCCGTTGTATCGTTCTGACCGTTGTAAGTTGGGTTGTCTGTTGTAATTCCTGGCCGGTTGATGGCTTTGTTAATTCAAAGCCGGGCTCTCTGCGAGCCTTTGTTCGAAAAAAAAGATTTGTTTGCCAATCTATAATTTCTTATAAGAAGATTAGAACATTTGTATATGGTTAGTAGTGTAAGGGCATCTCCAACGCCGACCCTCAAATCGGACACATTTCAGCATAGTTCGGACATAATTTACATAAAACGGACGATATTTCGACCGTTTAACTAGAAAATAGGAAACAAAACCCTAGCAGGCTAACTTGTACCAGACGACGACCTCGTACGCTTGGCCGCCCTGCACGTCCGTGCAGCGGCGGAAGGGCGCGGGGTCGCCGTGGCAGCCTTGCCCGGTCACGGCCTGGCAATTTGAGTAAGTCAACTAAATCCATGAACGGAAAATGATATGTAAGCTTACAATGTAATTTTATTGAAAGTTCCCTTAGGGCGATTGAGTAAGACAACTAAATCCATGAACGGAAAATATTGCATTGACTCTGGAGCCTGTGCCACGCTGGTGGACGGGGAAACTAGCCTTTTCTTGATAGCGATGCATCAATTTTCTCTCCGTTGCAATGCACGGGTATTTGTGCTAGTAATAAACTAAACTTGCGATTACGAACAGACAAATCATCGTACTTATCATTACAACATAACAGAGTTTTGGTAGCAAGCGCATAGTAAAGCATTCTACATGATGACAATACATGACATGTGTCCACAGTGCAGGCACTGCCTACTTTTGAAATAGAAATGAAAAAACAAGTAGTAACGGCGGCCATATATACAGATATCTGGAGGTGCACAAGAAACCATGTTTGGGGATACAAGATTTGAAGCAGAGAAGTCAGCCTGAAGAAGAATATCCATATATAGCTGAAGGTTGTTGCAGATAGATTCAGGTACTAGCCAGTAACGATCGATGATGAAATAACCAATTAACCTGCAAATTAAGACCGGGATGTACAAGTAAGTGCGTAAGTGGCCGGTCGTTCAGTTGGTAATTACAGTATGAAATATAATATATATTATGTAATAAAAGACAGAAAGAAAGAAAGAAAGAAACGGATTACCTCGCTCCATTGTGTGTTACTTTTGCCAATGCTACAATACTAATCGGCAACAAACCCAATCACGCTTGCACACGGATCTCCTCCTCCTGGATCTCGCACTTCCAATCGGCAACAGAATCACGCTTCCACACGGCAACACGTACGCCCCACGCTCAACAAATCTCGCACTCGCGGCCACAGACATAGAAGCAGATTCCGTTGGGATGCTCCTGGGCTTCTTTCCTCACCACGTTAATCACGACTGTGATGCACGGGCTGCTCTCTGCTCCTCGATACCATTCCTGGTTGCATTTAAATTCGACCCTATCGAGGCACCGGAGGTGTTTGATACCCAGAGGCTCTTTATTTGGTGGCCCACCGTAGAACTGGAACTCCAATCGGAGTGTTTTCAGCCTTGGCATCGCTCCTTCCTCGAAGGTGATAGCCGGTGGCACGCGGCTGTCAACAAAGAGTACAGTGAGGCTCGGGAACCCTTGTCCGCTGATGGCTATGGGATTTCTTGGGACGACTTCCAACCTTAGCGTGAGCTCATGCAGAATAGGCATCTCCCGCAGAATCTTGAGATCCTGCTCCTCTAATTTGCAGATCCTTATATCCAGGGAGCCAAGGTTGTTGAAGTGATCTTTGATCCACTGTGGAATGTGCATGTGTTTTGTGCCAACGATTAGGCCTCCGCTATCACCCACCCGTCTAGTCATTCGAATGGACAGGATCTCTCCAGCTAACTCAAACACAAGATCACTCTTCTTCCAAGCTTGCCGGACAAACTCAGGCACTCCCTTCAGTTTCGAAAGCTGACCAGCTTCCCAGGGTAGTGTACCAATGATATCATCTAATTTCAAACTCTCCAGCTTCTTCAATCCCCGGATTTCCCTTGGTATCTTGGCCACCTTTGTACCACTCAGGTCCAGAGTCTCTAAATGCTGCAGGTCCCCGATCTCCGGTGGGAGATTTGTGATCCCTATGTTACCACTCAGGTCCAGAGTCTCTAAATACTGCAAGCCCCCGATCTCCCTGGGCAGCTCCGTGATGCACATGTCTCTCACTCCCAAAGTCTTCAACTTCTTCAGTCTCCCAATGATATCCCATGGCAACTTTGTCCTAACTGTTCCACTCATGCACAACGTCTCTAATTGCTGCAGGCCCCCGATCTCCCTAGGCAGCGTTCGCAGCATTTGGTTGCGGCTCACGTCCAGACTCTTCAATTGTAGTAGGTTCCGGATTTCACCGGGTAGCTCTCTGATCGATGTTCCCCTTAACTGCAAAGTCTCCAGATATTGCAGCCCCTCTATTTCAGGTGGTATCTCACTAATTCTACTCCCCTTTAGGCCGAATAGGTGTCTCACACGGAGCAATCCACATATATTCTTCATATGATCATTCCCAAGATAACTTGTCCCATTGAATCGAAGATCCAACACTCGCACACGTTCCAATTTCTCAAAGGGGAGTCTCTCAGCAGGTTCAAAAACAACAAAAGATCGAATCTGAGACCAATCTATTCCAGACAAGGGATCCACCCCCTCCGCTACACCATCATCAACTGGATAATAGTCAATACATAGCCGATGGATTGGACATGCATATGCCGATGTGATGTCGGAACTGCAAGTAATGAAATTATCTTCATGCGATTTCCATCTAAGGAAATTTCGAATCATCGAGCTCATTTGGTAGGCCCCGTGATTGCCCCACAGCATCAACCCCCTGTTGCCAAGCTCTTCGAGATAACCTTTTGCTGCATCCTCTTTATACGTAAATCCTTCAGCGACCCATCGCATGACCAAATCATTCATGTGAAAACGGTAATTCTCAGGGTATATACTGCAGTACAACAAGCAGGTTTTCAACATATGGTGAGGAAGATCGTCGTAGCCAAGCTGCAAACTCCCTACCAATGGTTCAAACCCTGGAGTGTTCTGAATTCCACTTTGCTTAACTTGCTTCTCAATCATATCTTGCACATCACGTGCCTTTACAGGTACCCCTAGTTGTTCTTGTTGCCCTCGGACAATTGCCACTGCTGAAAACATGCAAAGTAGTGCTAACGGCACACCACCACACATGCGCACAATTGGATGGTCACAGTCAAAACCTTCCCCAACCATGTCAGGCTTCATCCGAGCGGCGATATCTTCATTACCAGGTCCATAGAGCCATGTCCATTCGTAACAGCATTTAGGATTCATTCTGTAGAGCTTGTTATTGTCAAAATCATCTCCTTGTATAGAATGAATACGAGTTGTCATGACAATTCTACTGCCCAGATTATTTTTTGGAAAAGACTTGCTAATGGTCTCCCATTCTCCACGATGCCATATGTCATCAATTATTACTAGGTACCTAGGCAAGTTGGTTGCACAAGATAGTTAGTAGACAGCTTGACCAAATTAATTTTTGAAATCACATTTTCTTAAATCTATGATTGCATCGCCGAAAGTAGTAATCTAAACCTGAAATCCTGATCCTCACGGTGAACATTTCATAAACATTAATTAAACCGAAGCTTTTTATAAATTTGCGCACCTTTTGTCCTCTAGGAAATTCGATATGGTGTCGATGATA
Source organism: Aegilops longissima (assembly GCA_021605205.1). Classification (NCBI taxonomy): domain Eukaryota; kingdom Viridiplantae; phylum Streptophyta; class Magnoliopsida; order Poales; family Poaceae; genus Aegilops; species Aegilops longissima. The sequence goes on along the minus strand of JAHIAM010006564.1, from coordinate 2,100,912 downwards.
TCTTCCTTTGTCATTGCTTCAGTGCCAGCAAGTGGTTCAGCTCCTACTTGTTGGAGAATACTTGTGAGAACCTCCTTCATGTTAGGGCTTGGAGTGACAGACACAAAAGCTCGGGACTGGAACTTATTTTCAATCTCATCATACACAAGGCGGGCAAGGGTTGTTTTCCCCACACCGGCCATTCCAACAATTGATGCCATTTTGAGCTGTGGCTGCACAACTGTGCTCTCTGCTTCTTTTTCTGCTGCTGCTTCCTCTTCTGCTACTTCTGCTGCTGTTAGTACTGCTAGTTCTGCATCTGATGCATTACCTTCTGCTGCTGCTGCAAGTGCCACTGCTATCTGCTGCTGCTCATGCTGCTTCTGCTTCAGCCGATGCACATGCAGCCGCTGCAAGTACTGCTGCTCTCTGCTGCTCTCTGCTGCCGATGAATTTATTTCTGCTGCCGCTGCAAGTGCTGCTGTTCTCATCATTGTGCTCTCTGCTGATGCTGCTGCTGCTGCTGCAAATGCTGCTTTTGCTGCTGCTGCTCCTGCTGCTGCTCCTGCTGCTGCTCCTCCTCCTGCTCCTCCTCCTCCTCCTACCAGGTAGCTGATGAGGTCATCCCTCCATGTGCCCATACCGAAGAGCTCCGATGCATCCTTGCGGACAAATGGAGCTTGAGGAGGAGGCGGTTTGATGGAGGCGCTGGATTTGTCGTTTTTTCTTGAAAATAAGCTGGAGATGGGTTCAGCACACTTGTTCTTCCACTTCCACTTGGTGCGGCACCGGCCTGACACGCCATCTACTCTTGTCTTGAAGACTTGGAAAGGGCGGCTGGCGTCGACCTCTCTTTGTATCAGGCGCTTGTTTCTTCGGCTGGGCTCCATAGTGAGGATGAAGTCGTCGATTGCGTCGTCCATATCAGCGGCGAGATCCAGCGCTTCCTTCTTCAAATCCTTGGATTCCGCATTGAGAATCTCCTTGTCCCATATCGCCCAAAGGATGGAGTGCACAGACTTGAGCTTGGATTTGATGAACTTGACGTCCTTCCGAGTCCGGCGCCGAAGCTTGTAGTCGCTGCCCAGCAAAGCACCCAGCTTCGCCACGACGGGCCCCAAGGCCCCCGTGGCTGCGGTCACGGGAGCTCCTTCCATGGTGGTCATGGAAGCCCCCCGCCGAAGAACAGGCCTCTGTGTGTGCGTGCGTGCGTGCGTGCGTGTGTGTCAGAGACGGTGATGGCGCCGGCCCTTCCCGGCGAAGAACAGGCCGACGTTTCCCTCCTTCCCGGGCTGCTCTCTATCTCTCACTCTGTGTGTGTGTGTGTGTGTGAGTGCTGTGCAGTGGCGGAGGAGCCAATGTATGTGGCTCAATCCGGCCTACTTTTGCATTGGAGAAACTTGTTATGGACGAGCCAATGTATCCAATTGGGTGTCATGTGTCACGTACGGAGGTTGTCTCGTTCCTTTCTGTTCTTGAGTGCATGCAGCATACAGCTTCGTCCCTCCGTTTGAGGCGCATCGCGGATGGGTGCAGGAGCCGAGCATCATCACTGCGCAGACGAGGCAAGAGCATCTTTGTCCTTTTTCATCTTTGTTTTCGCATCATCAGTCAAACAAACAGGCGCGACCTTGCGTGGAGTAGCAGTAGCCGTAGCACTGTGTCCACGATCGAGCTGGGAGTTGTCGGCAAGGAGGCAACGAGCATCTTTCTACATGTGTTACACTGTTTTACCACCCCCACCCGCCCATCGCTTTTAACACTTTTATCATCACTAGCCACGAGTAGTAGTACTATAGTACAGTACTACATCAGTAGATTAGATGGCTTAAATCTCACACTTTGAGAAAAAGGAAAAAGATAGCATCACCAAGGAGAGAAACTTTTGCTATGCCGCATCCACTCATCAGTGATTCGCTGTCGGGTAGCATCTCCATAATCAAGTCCAATACCCGCTCCCTCTCACTCACCAGCAAGAAAAAGAAAAAAGAAAAAAGGAACCGTGCTAGACTGGGACCTGATCTACCACGACTAGGATCGGTGCAACCATAAATCAGTAAACTTGTACTCCCTCCATTTTTATTTTCTCCGCGTATTAGCTTTGACCAAAGTCAAGCTTTGTAAACTTTGACAAAGTTTTCCTATAGACAAAAATCTAAACATATACAATAAAAAAATTAATACCGTTAGATTTAATATTGAATGTACTTTCACATCTTATATGTATAGATTTGTTATGGTAAATGTTTATAGCGTTTTCTATAAACTTGGTCAAACTTTACAAAGTTTCACTTCAGTCAAATCTAATATGTAGAGTAAATAAAAACGGAGAGAGCATTACACCTCGCTTCCCTAAGAGCATCTACAATCGATCTAATCGGACGCCCCATATCCGGCCGAACACCCGCACTGACCAGCACTTCCCATACCTGGCCCATATACACTAGTAGAAAACGGGCCATTTATCACGGTTCCAGAGGCCCTTTAGCCCCGGTTCTGGAACCGGGACAAAAGGGTCGGGACTAACGCCCAAAACCTTTAATCCCGGTTCACTTACGAACCGGGACAGAAGGGGTTCCACGTGGCCGCTGCGGGGCGCCTAGGCAGGAGGACATTTAGTCCCGGTTGGTAATACCAACAGGGACTAAAAGGCTTCCACACGTCAACAACTGGCAGGAGCTAGGGTTTTGTTTTTTGAGGCGGGGGGGTTAGGGCTTTTCGAGGGTTAATTTAGGGGTTTGATCATATTGTGTTAGCTAGCTAATAAAGAGAAGTGACATCTCTTTCTTCGTGCTTGGTCGACGGTAGCTACTATATGTATAGAGAGAACTCTACACGCTATCTAGTAAACAAATGAAGGAACTGTTAATTACAGAAGATCGTCATGAACATATATATACAGAGAGAAGTGACCTCTCTTTCTCTGAGAGATTGGTCGAACAACAAGTTTTCATATATCTATCCAACGCTACTAGCTACATATATACAATATAAGATCTCTTACAATCACTAACATCTAAGGTCTATATCAATTTCCACATGATATTCTCCGGCTTTATGTATGACGTGGTCAAGAAAGAATCCCGCCAATTCCTCTTGAATTGCTCTTATGGGATCATGTGGTAGGAGTTCATCCCGCATCTGCCACATCTAATTTAAAGAAGGGGGTCAATACATATATGTGAATGAAAGTCAACACAAATGATGGTAATAAAAAAATTGTGAATATTATTGTTTACGTACTTCATATTGTTTTTCAGAGTATCCCCGCCGAGAGGACGTCGCGTTGTAGATGAACTCGCAAACGTAGTATCCACAAAAATCATTCCCGGAATCCTGCCACAAGCACTTTACGAGAAATAGAGTTCAATCAAACTGATAATCAAGCATGATAAATGGTATTGATGAAACTAGTTAGCATCAATGGGAGATGCGCGGAACTAGCTAGTAGTACTTACTTTCGGGTGTGTAAATCGCAGCGTCGGCAGTCGCGAAGCAATTGCAGTGAACTCTTTCCAAACCCTGCCCAAACCCTGCTAGACAAAGAAAATAATTACTTGATATCAGGAAATGAGCAAAGTTGCCGATATGGTGCGATAATGATCGATTGAACTTACTTCCAGAGCATTTCAGTCATGTCCGCATAGTCTTGGGGATCTTTTCGTCTCGAGTCTAAGACAGTTACTACTCCCCGGTCAAGCTTAATCTCTAGCAGAATAAAGTGGAAGCTGCCCACGCATGCATAACTCATCAATTACATTACTATATCCTCGAGTAGGGGAAACCGAATATGCACAAGACATTAACACTCACTTGAAGTTGTAAGGAAAGAGTATTTTCTCTTTGTTTTGATCTTTAACCAACGATTATTGCAAGTTGTTCTCGGTATCTATGAATCTGTTTTTAACCGTCCAGTCATGTATGGTATTTGTGTTAATGAACCCAATGTCATAGATTTGTGCTTTTCTGCATTCGACAATCTTCAACATGCATAATATAGTGATGATAACTATATATACATGCAATGAAAGAGCTGGGCTATATATAGAGACTTCATTACAGAAGTAGTACTTACAGACAGTAGAAAGTCACGAGTGTTTTGTTGAGGGCCTTTTGATTGTATAACTAGAATAACTCGTCAAATTCAACAAACAACATATCAGTTCCAACGAGGTCGTGCTCCTCCTTAATTCTTAGCGTCAAAGTATCCTTCCCAGACTCGGTGCAGGTTTTCATGTACCATTCATGGAATCTTCGCATCATCGTTGTTAGAGGAGGACGAACAGGTTTGATGAGAGGCTTCCCATACTCGTTTTTTAATTCGTCCACCTCCATTGTTTCAAACTCTACATAATCGCTCAGGTATTCAGCAGGATTCGTACCGGGCACCATCCCGGATGATTAGCGACGATATTGCTACACCTTGAGCGGGGGGCACGATTGCTTCGCCTGTTCGCCGAGCTGGGGAATTTTTTCCCACTTCTTCGTTCTGCTAACCTTGCATCACTACAAGTACTTCCTGACCGCTCCGCTTCCTTATATGTCCTTTTAAAAATGCGCACATAGTTGGAATCCAGTGGAGGCGGTGGTGGTCACTTAAGGGCATCGATAGTCTGCTTCACTTTCACCGGATCTACCGTTTCCTTTGGAGGTGGAGGTTTCCTTGCAAAATGGTCCCTCACGTGGGCACGACAGATGTCCTCGTTTTCCTTGTCGGTCCTATAATATGGTAACTTTTCCGGAGCCTCAAGAGATGGACTGTATTTGATTTGCTTCCCGCCTCTGCTTGTACTGCTAGCCACCGGAGCGGCGACCTCTCTCTTTTGCCGTTGCTGACGCGGCGGAGCCCGCTGACACAGTGGAGGAGGCGGAGTGCTCTGACGCGCCGGAGGAGGCGGAGGAGGAGCCGGAGTGCCCTCACGCGCCGGAGGAGGCGGAGTGCTCGTCGGAGGAGGCGAAGGAGGAGATGGAGTGCCGTCACGTGCCGGAGGAGGCAGAGGAGGAGGCGGAGTGCCTTGATCACTCGTCGGAGGAGGAGGCGAAGGAGGAGGTGAAGGAAATATGCCCTAGAGGCAATAATAAAGTTGTTTATTATATTTCCTTGCATCATGATAAATGTTTATTATTCATGCTAGAATTGTATTAACCGGAAACTTAGTACATGTGTGAATACGTAGAGAAAACAAAGTGTCCCTAGTATGCCTCTACTATACTAGCTTGTTTATCAAAGATGGTTATGTTTCCTGACCATAGATATGTGTTATCATTTGATGAACAAGGTCACATCATTAATGAATGATGTGATGGACAAGACCCATCCGTTAGCTTAGCATAATGATCGTTGAGTTTTATTGCTACTGCTTTCTTCATAACTTATACATGTTCCTTAGACTATGAGATTATGCAACCCCCGAATACCGGAGGAACACTTTGTGTGCTGCCAAACGTCACAACGTAAATGTGTGATTATAAAGGTGATCTACAGGTGTCTCTGAAGGTGTTTGTTGGGTTGGCATAGATCAAGAATAGGATTTGTCACTCCGTGTTTCGGAGAGGTGTCTCTGGGCCCTCTCGGTAATGCTCATCACTATAAGCCTTGCAAGCATTGTAACTAATGAGTTAGTTGCGGGATGAAGTATTACGGAACGAGTAAATAGACTTGCCAGTAACGAGATTGAACTAGGTATGATGATACTGACGATTGAATCTTGGGCAAGTAAGATATCGATGACAAAGGGAACAACGTATGTTGTTATGCGGTTTGACCGATAAAGATCTTCGTAGAATATTTAGGAGCCAATATGATCATCCACGTTTCACTATTGGTTATTGATCGGAGATGTGTCTCGGTCATGTCTACATAGTTCTCGAACCCGTACGGTCCGCACGCTTAACGTTCGATGATGATTTGTATTATGAGTTATGTGTTTTGATGACCGAAGTTTGTTCGGAGTCCCGGATGAGATCAAGGACGTGACGAGGAGTCTCGAAATGGTCGAGACATAAAGATTCATATATTGGAAGGCTATATTCGGACATCAGAAAGGTTCCGAGTGATTCGGGTATTTTTCGTAGTACCGGGGAGCTACGGGAATTCACCGGTAGAAGTATTAGGCCTTATTGGTCCATACGGGAAAAGAGAGGCAGCAGCCAGCATGCGCCCCCCAAGGCCCAGTCCGAATTGGACAAGGGGTTTGGGGCGCGGCCCCCCTCTTCCTTCCTTTCCCCCTCTCCCGGGAGGTGGACTCCTACTAGGACTTCGAGTCCTAGTAGGACTCCTCCCTTCCAGGTGCGCCTAGCTAGGCCGACCGGCCTCCCCTCCCTCCTTTATATACGGGGGCAGGGGGCACCCTAGAACACACAAGGATCTCTCCCAATTGTGTGCGGTGCCCTCTTCCACAGTTACACACCTCGATCAATGCATCATAGTGCTTAGGCGAAGCCCTGTGCCGGTAACATCATCGTCACCGTCGCCACACCGTCGTGCTGACGGAACTTACCGTCGGACTCAGCTGGATCAAGAGCACAAGGGACGTCATCGAGCTGAACGTGTGCAGAATACGGTGGTGTCGTACGTTCGGTACTTGGATCGGTTGGATCGTGAAGACGTTCGACTACATCAACCGCGTTACTAAACGCTTCCTCTTTCGGTCTATGAGGGTACGTAGACACACTCTCCCCGCTCGTTGCGATGCATCACCTTGATGGATCTTGCTTGATCATAGGAAATTTTTTGAAATACTACGTTCCCCAACAGTGGCATCCGAGCCAGGTCTATGCGTAGATGTTATATGCACGAGTAGAACACAAAATAGTTGTGGGCGATAATAGTCATACCGCTTACCAGCATGCCATACTTTGATTCGGTGGTATTGTTGGATGAAGCGGCTCACACCGACAATATGCGTACGCTTACACGAGATTGGTTCTACCGACGTGCTTCGCACACAGGTGGCTAGTGAGTGTCTGTTTCTCCAACTTTAGTTGAATCGAGTGTGGCTATGCCCGGTCCTTGTTGAAGGTTTAAACAACACATTTGACGAAAAATCATTGTGGTTTTGATGCGTAGGTAAGAACGGTTCTTGCTAAGCCCGTAGCAGCCACGTAAAAATTGCAACAACAAAGTAGAGGACGTCTAACTTGTTTTTGCAGGGCATGCTGTGATATGATATGGTCAAGACATGATGTGACATAATTTATTGTATGAGATGATCATGTTTTGTAATGGAGTTTCTGCAACTGGCAGGAGCCATATGGTTGTCGCTTTATTATATGAGATTCAATCTCCATGTAATTGTTTTAGTTTATCACTAAGCGGTAGCGATAGTTGTAGTTACAATAGTTGGCGAGACGACCACGACGCTATGATGGAGATCAAGGTGTCAAGCCGGTGACGATGGAGATCATAACGATGCTTCGGTGATGGAGATCATGAGCACAAGAAGATGATGGCCATATCATGTCACATATATATTGAATTGCATGTGATGTTTATCCTTTATGAATCTTATTTTGCTTAGTACGGCTGTAGCATTATAAGATGATCCCTCACTAAATTTCAAGGTATAAGTGTTCTCCCTGAGTATGCACTGTTGCTATAGTTCGTCGTGCCGATACACCACATGATGATCGGGTGTGATAAGCTCTATGTTCACATACAATGGGTGCAAGCCAGTTTTGCACACGCAGAATACTCGGGTTAAACTTGACAAGCCTAGCATATGCAGATATGGCCTCGGAACACTGAGACCAAAAGGTCGAACATGAATCATATAGTACATATGATCAACATAGAGATGTTCACCATTGAAAACTACTCCATCTCACGTGATGATCGGACATGGTTTAGTTGATCTGGATCACGTGATCATTTAGATGACTAGAGGGATGTCTATCTAAGTGGGAGTTCTTAAGTAATATGATTAATTGAACTTTAATTTATCATGAACTTAGTCCTGATAGATGTTTTTGCATATCTATGTTGTTGTAGATCAATGGCCCGTGCTACCGTTCCCTTGAATTTTAATGCGTTCCTAGAGAAAGCTAAGTTGAAAGATGATGGTAGCAATTACACAGACTGGGTCCGTAACTTGAGGATTATCCTCATTGCTGCATAGAAGAATTACGTCCTAGAAGCACCGATAGGTGAAAGGCCTGCTTCAAGAGCAACTGCTGATGTTATGAACGTCTGGCAAGCTCGATCTGATGACTACTTGATAGTTCAGTGTGCCATGCTTTACGGCTTAGAATCGGGACTTCAAAGACGTTTTGAACGTCATGGAGCATATGAGATGTTCCAGGAATTGAAGTTAATATTTCAAGCAAATGCCCGAGTTGAGAGATATGAAGTATCCAACAAGTTCTACAGCTGCAAGATGGAGGAGAATAGTTCTGTTAGTGAACACATACTCAGAATGTCTAGGTACCATAACCACTTGACTCAACTGGGAGTTAATCTTCCTGATGATGGTGTCATTGACAGAGTTCTTCAATCACTTCCAGCAAGCTATAAAGGCTTCATGATGAACTATAATATGCAAGGGATGGAAAAGACAATTCCCGAGCTCTTCGCAATGCTAAAGGCTGCGGAGGTAGAAATCAAGAAGGAGCATCAAGTGTTGATGGTTAACAAGACCACTAGTTTCAAGAAAAAGGGCAAAGGGAAGAAAGGGAAATTCAAAACGAATAGCAAGCAAGTTGCTACTCAGGAGAAGAAACCCAAGTCTGGACCTAAGCCTGAAACTGAGTGCTTCTACTGCAAAGGGACTGGTCACTGGAAGCGGAACTGCCTCAAGTATTTGGCGGATAAGAAGGATGGCAAAGTGAAAGGTATAGTTGATGTACATGTTATTGATGTGTACCTTACTAATGCTCGTAGTAGCGCCTGGGTATTTGATACTGGTTCTGTTGCTCATATTTGCAACTCGAAACAGGGGCTACGGATTAAACGAAGATTGGCTAAGGACGAGGTGATGATACGTGTCGGAAATGGTTCCAAGGTTGATGTGACCGCCATCCGCACGCTACCTCTACATCTACCCTCGAAATTAGTTTTAGACTTGAATAATTGTTATTTGGTGCTAGCGTTGAGCATGAACATTATATCTGGATCTTGTTTAATGCGAGACGGTTATTCATTTAAGTCAGAGAATAATGGTTGTTCTATGTATATGAATAATATCTTTTATGGTCATGCACCCTTGATGAGTGGTCTATTTTTGTTGAATCCCGATTGTAGTAATACACATATTCATAATATTGAAGCCAAAAGATGCAAGGTTAATAATGTTAGTGCAACTTATTTGTGGCACCACCGTTTAGGTCATATTGGTATAAAGCGCATGAAGAAACTCCATGCTGATGGGCTTTTGGAATCACTTGATTATGAATCACATGATGCTTGTGAACCATGCCTTATGGGCAAGATGACTAAGACTCTGTTCTCTAGAACAATGGAATGAGCCACTGACTTATTGAAAATACTACATACCGATGTATGTGGTCCAATGAGTGTTGAGGCTCGTGGCGGGTATCATTATTTTCTGACCTTCACAGATGATTTAAGCAGATATGGATATATCTACTTAATGAAACATAAGTCTGAAACATTTGAAAAGTTCAAAGAATTTCAGAGTGAAGTTGAAAATCATCGTAACAAGAAAATAAAGTTTCTACGATCTGATCATGGAGGAGAATATTTGAGTTACAAGTTTGGTCTTCATTTGAAACAATGTGGAAAGTTTCGCAGCTCACGCCACCTGGAACACCACAGCGTAATGGTGTGTCCGGACGTCGTAACCATACTTTATTGGATATGGTGCAATCTATGATGTCTCTTACTAATTTACTGCTATCGTTTTGGGGTTATGCTTTAGAGACAGCTGCATTCACTTTAAATAGGGCACCATCAAAATCAGTTGAGACGACACCATATGAACTGTGGTTTAGCAAGAAACTAAAGTTGCCGCTTCTTAAATTTTGGGGCTGCGATGCTTATGTGAAAAAACTTCAACCTGATAAGCTCGAACCCAAATCGGAGAAATGCGTCTTCATAGGATACCCAAAGGAAACTATTGGGTACACCTTCTATCACAGATCCGAAGGCAAGATATTCGTTGCTAAGAATGGATCCTTTCTAGAGAAGGAGTTTCTCTCGAAAGAAGTGAGTGGGAGGAAAGTAGAACTTGATGAGGTAATTGTACCTTCTCCCGGATTGGAAAGTAGTTTATCACAGAAATCAGTTCCAGTGATTCCTACACCAATAAGTGAGGAAGCTAATGATGATGATCATGAAACTTCAGATCAAGTTGCTACCAAACCTCGTAGGTCAACCAGAGTAAGCTCCGCACCAGAGTGGTACGGTAATTCTGTCCTGGAAGTCATGTTACTAGACCATGACGAACCTACGAACTATGAGGAAGCGATGATGAGCCCAGATTCCGCCAAAAGGCTTGAGGCCATGAAATCTGAGATGGGATCCATGTATGAGAACAAAGTATGGACTTTGGTGGACTTGCCTGATGATCGGAAAGCCATAGAAAATAAATGGATCTTCAAGAAGAAGACTGACACTGACGGTAATGTTACTGTCTACAAAGCTCGACTTGTTGCGGAAGGTTTTCGACAAGTTCAAGGAGTTGACTACAATGAGACCTTCTCACCCGTAGTGATGCTTAAGTCTGTCCAAATCATGTTCAATTACCGCATTTTATGATTATGAAATTTGGCAAATGGATGTCAAAACTGCATTCCTTAATGGATATCTTAAAAAAGAGTTGTATATGATGCAACCAGAAGGTTTTATCGATCCAATAGGTGCTAACGAAGTGTGCAAGCTCCAGCGATCCATTTATGGACTGGTGCAATCATCTCGGAGTTGGAATATACGCTTTGATAGTGTGATCAAAGCATATGGTTTTGTACAGACTTTTGGAGAAGTCTGTATTTACAAAAAAGTGAGTGGGAGCTATGTAGCATTTCTGATATTATATGTGGATGACATATTATTGATCGGAAATAATACAGAATTTCTGGATGGCATAAAAGGATATTAGAATAAGAATTTTTCAATGAAAGACCTCGGTGAAGCTGCTTATATATTGGGCGTCAAGATCTATAGAGATAGATCAAAACGCTTAATTGGACTTTCACAAAGCTCATACCTTGATAAAGTTTTGAAGAAGTTCAAAATGGATCAGTCAAAGAAAGGGTTCTTGCCTGTGTTACAAGGTATGAAGTTGAGTCAGACTCAATGCCCGACCACTGCAGAAGATAGAAAGAAAATGTAAGTCATTCCCTATGCCTCAGCCATAGGTTCTATCATGTATGCAATGTTGTGTACCAGACCTGATGTGTGCCTTGCTATAAGTTTAGCAGGGAGGTACCAAGGTAATCCAGGAGTGGATCACTGGACAACGGTCAGGAACATCCTGAAATACATGAAAAGGACTAAGGATATGTTTCTCGTTTATGGAGGTGACAAAGAGCTTGTTGTAAATGGTTACACTGATGCAAGCTTTGACACTGATCCGGATGACTCTAAGTCACAGTCCGGATACGTATTTTTATTGAACGGTGGAGCTGTCAGTTGGTGCAGTTCCAAGCGAAGCGTCGTGGCGGGATCTACGTGTGAAGCAGAGTACATAGCTACTTCGAAAGCAGCAAATGAAGGAGTCTGGATGAAGGAGTTCATATCCGAGCTAGGTGTTATACCTAGTGCATCGGGTCCAATGAAAATCTTTTGTGACAATACTGGAGCAATTGCCTTGGCGAAGGAATCCAGATTTTACAAGAGAACCAAACACATCAAGAGACGCTTTAATTCCATCCGCGATCTAGTCAAAGAGGGAGACATAGAAATTTGCAAAGTACATATGGATCTGAATGTTGCAGACCCGTTGACTAAGCCTCTTCCACGAGCAAAACATGATCAGCACCAAGACTCCATGGGTGTTAGAGTCATTACTATGTAATCTAGATTATTGACTCTAGTGCAGGTGGGAGACTGAAGGAAATATGCCCTAGAGGCAAAAATAAAGTTGTTTATTATATTTCCTTGCATCATGATAAATGTTTATTATTCATGCTAGAATTGTATTAACCGGAAACTTAGTACATGTGTGAATACATAGACAAAACAAAGTGTCCCTAGTATGACTCTACTAGACTAGCTTGTTTATCCAAGATGGTTATGTTTCCTGACCATAGACATGTGTTATCATTTGATGAACAAGGTCACATCATTAGTGAATGATGTGATGGACAAGACCCATCCGTTAGCTTAGCATAATGATCGTTGAGTTTTATTGCTACTGCTTTCTTCATAACTTATACACGTTCCTCAGACTATGAGATTATGCAACTCCCGAATACCGGAGGAACACTTTGTGTGCTACCAAACGTCACAACGTAAATAGGTGATTATAAAGGTGCTCTACAGGTGTCTCCGAAGGTGTTTGTTGGGTTGGCATAGATCAAGATTAGGATTTGTCACTCCGTGTTTCGGAGAGGTATCTCTGGGCCCTCTCGGTAATGCTCATCACTATAAGCCTTGCAAGCATTGTTACTAATGAGTTAGTTGCGGGATGAAGTATTACGGAACAAGTAAAGAGACTGACCAGTAACGAGATTGAACTAGGTATGATGATATTGACGATCGAATCTCGGGCAAGTAACATACCGATGACAAAGGGAACAATGTATGTTGTTATCCGGTTTGACCGATGAAGATCTTCGTAGAATATGTAGGAGCCAATATGAGCATCCAGGTCCGCTATTGGTTATTGACCGGAGATGTGTCTTGGTCATGTCTACATAGTTCTCGAACCCGTAGGGTCTGCACGCTTCACGTTCGATGACGATTTGTATTATGAGTTATATGTTTTGCTGACCGAAGTTTGTTCAGATTCCCGAATGAGATCACGGACGTGACGAGGAGTCTTGAAATGGTCGATACATAAAGATTCATATATTGGAAGGCTATATTCGGACATCGGAAAGGTTCCGAGTGATTCGGGTATTTTTCGTAGTACCGGGGAGTTACGGGAATTCAGCGGGAGAAGTATTGGGCCTTATTGGGCCATATGGGAATAGAGAGGCAGCAGCCAGGACGTGGCATGCCCCCCAAGGCCCAGTCCGAATTGGACAAGGGTTTGGGGTGTGACCCCCCCTCTCTTCCTTTCCCCCTCTCCCGGGAGGTGGACTCCTACTAGGACTTGGAGTCCTAGTAGGACTCCTCCCTCCCAGGCGCGCCTAGCTAGGCCGGCCGGCCTCCCCTCCCTCCTTTATATACGGGGGCAGGGGGGCACCCTAGAACGCACAAGGGTCTCTCCCAACCATGTGCGGTGCCCCTCTTCACAGTTACACACCTCGATCAAATCATCGTAGTCCTTAGGCGAAGCCCTGCACCGGTAACATCATCATCACCATCGCCACACCATCGTGCTGACGGAACTCACCCTTGGACTCAGCTTGATCAAGAGCACGAGGGACGTCATCGGGCTGAACGTGTGCAGAACACGGAGGTGCCGTACGTTCGGTACTTGGATCGGTTGGATCATGAAGACGTTCGACTACATGAACCGCGTTACTAAACGCTTCCGCTTTCGGTCTATGAGGGTACGTTGACACACTCTCCCCTCTCGTTGCGATGCATCACCTTGATGGATCTTGCGTGATCGTAGGAAAATTTTGGAAATACTACGTTCCCCAACAGGAGGCATAGTGCCCTGACTCGCCGGAGGAGGAGGCGCCCAGTTTGAAAGCTTGATGTACTCCTTCCTCCATAGACATGTACTCCATAAAGCAGCTCCTAGATGATTCTCCCCTTCACCTGTAGGGTGGTCAAGCTCCAGCTCCTGAAATCCCTCCATTATTTAATTCACCATTACAACAGCATAACCATGTGGAATCATATGGCAGTGAAAAGATCCGTCAGCTTGAGGAGGTGCAACAGAGCCGACAACCGCCTTCAAAGTCAAGTTCTGCCATTTCGTCATAATCTCGCAATGTTCAACCTCCGTGATAGTATCCACGAGGTAGCGAGGAGCCGTGAAATCAGGCTCAGGTAGCTCCGTGGAAGCCACGCTATTTCTCCACTGAGATGGCGGGGTAGCTTCGTGCCGCTGAGATTGTTGGCCGGCAGTTGCAAGTTGCTCTAGTTTCGCTAATCTTGCATTGAGCTTCTGCATTTCGCTCAGCTCCTCTTTCCTCTTTCTCTCTCGGCATCTGTAACTGCCTACACCGGGGAACCCATGCACCCACGCAACGGAGCCTGGTGTGGCTTGTGTTCGTCCAGGGTTCTCAGGATTCCCGAGGGCCTCAGTCAGCTCATTCTTCTCTCTGTCGGGAATGAACGTCCCTTTATACGATGCGGCGATATAATCCTGAAGCTTCTTGATAGGTATTGCAAGTTGCTCGCCCATCCAACGACACTCCCCTGTTTCTGGGTCGAAAGTTCCCCCAACCCTGAAGAACCAAGTCCTTGAACGGTCTGGCCAGTTCAATGTCGATGGTTGGACCTGATACGTCTCCAACGTATCTATAATTTTTTATTGTTCCATGCTGTTATATTATCATTCTTGGATTTTTTAAAATCGTTTTAGTCATTTTATATCATTTTGGTACTAACCTATTGACATAGTGCCCAGTGCCAGTTGCTGTTTCTGCTTGTTTTTTACATCGCAGGAAATCAATACCAAACGGTATCCAAGCGCAGCAAAACTTTTTGTGGATTTTCTTTGGACCAAAAGACACCTGTTGGGCAAAAGAAGTACTAGAGGGGGGCTCCGAGGGGAGCACAACCCACCAGGGCGCACCTGGGGGCCCAGGCGCGCCAAGTTGGGTTGTGCCCACCTCGGTGGCCTCCCGCACCGCCTCTTCACTCTATAAATACCCCAATATTCCAGAAACCATAGGGGAGACGACTAAAATCAATTCCAGCCGCTGCAAGTTCCAGAACCACCAGATCCAATCTAGACACCATCACGGAGGAGTTCATCATGTCCATTGCTGCCTCTCCGATGATGCATGAGTAGTTGTTTGTAGACCTACGGGTCCGTAGTTAGTAGCTAGATGGCTTCCTCTCTCTCTCTCGTGGCTCTCAATACAATGGTCTCCTGGAGATCCATATGATGTAAGTCTTTTTGCGGTGTGTTTGTTGGGATCCGATGAACTTTGAGTTTATGATCAGATTTGAGTTTTTATCCATGAAAGTTATTTGAGTCTTCTCTTGATCCCTTATATGCATGATTGATTATAGCCTCGTATTTCTTCTCCGATATTTGGGTTTTGTTTGGCCAACTTGATCTATTTATCTTGCAATGGGAAGAGGTGCTTTGTGATGGGTTCGATCTTACGGTGCTTGATCCCAGTGACAGAAGGGGAAATGACACGTATGTATCGTAACTATTAAGGATAACAAGATGGGGTCTATTTCTACATAAATAGATCTTGTCTACATCATGTCATCATTCTTATTGCATCACTCCGTTTTTCCATGAATTTAATACACTAGATGCATGCTGGATAGCGGTCGATGTGTGGAGCAATAGTAGTAGATGCAGGCAGGAGTCGGTCTACTAATCTTGGATATGATGCCTATATAATGATCATTGCCTGGATATCGTCATGATTATTTGAAGTTCTATCAATTGCCCAACAGTAATTGTTTTCCCACCGTTTGCTATTTTTCTCGAGAGAAGTCACTAGTGAAACCTACGCCCCCCGGGTCTCTTTTCGTCATATTTGCCTTTGCGATCTATTTTCCTTTGCTTTTATTTTCTGATCTATTAAACCAAAAATACAAAAATACCTTGCTGCAATTTATTTTATCCGCGATCTATTTATCATATCTACCACATTTATCTCACGTTATTTTCCTATCTTGAGGCGCCGTACCCGAAAGGGATTGACAACCCCTTTAACACGTCGGGTTGCGAGAATTTGTTATTTGTGTGCATGTGCTATTTACGTGGTGTGAGGAGGTTCTCCTACTGGTTCGAGAACCTTGTTCTCATCACTGAGGGAAATACCTACCGTCGCTATACTGCATCATCCCTTCCTCTTTGGGGAAATACCGACGTAGTTATAGCGACAGTAGATATTTCCCTCAATGATGAGACCACAGTTATCGAACCAGTAGGAGAACCTCCTCACACCACGTAAACAGCACCTGCACACAAATAACAAATACTCACAACCCGACATGTTAAAGGAGTTGTCAATCCCTTTCGGGTACGACGCCTCAAGATAGGCGAATAACGTGAGATAAAAGTTGTAGATTGGAAAAATAGATCTCGAAACAAATAAATTGCAGCAAGGTATTTTTGTGTTTTTGGTTTAATAGATCTAAAAAGAAATGCAACGTAAAATAGATCTCAAAGGAAAATATGATGAAAAGAGACCAGGGGGCCGTAGGTTTCACTAGTGGCTTCTCTCGAGAAAAATAGCAAATGGTGGGAAAACAATTACTGTTGGGCAATTGATAGAACTTCAAATAATCATGACGATATCCAGGCAATGATCATTATATAGGCATCACGTCCAATATTAGTAGACCCTTTCCTGCCTGCATCTACTACTATTACTCAATACATCGACCGCTATCCAGCATGCATCTAGTGTATTAAGTTCATGCAAAAACGGAGTAATGCAATAATAACGATGACATGATGTAGACGGGATCCGTTTATCTATTATGGAGATATAGATCCCATCTTGTTATCAACAAAGAACTACTCACGCATCATCGGAGATGCACCAATGGAAGTGGTGAACCCCTCTGTGATGGTGTTTATATTGGATATGGTGTTTATGGACTCTGCGGCGGCTAGAATTGATTTTCGTCGACGCTCTTAGGGTCCTAGAATATCAAGGTATTTATAGAGCAAAGAGGCAGTTCGGGGGCCACCCGAGGTGGGCAGCACCCACCAGGGCGCGCCTGGGCCTCCTGGCGCGCCCTGGTGGGTGCTGCTCCCCTCGAGCAGCCCGTAGGTGCTTCCTTGGCCCATTGGATGTCTTCTGGCCCAAAAAATCCACAAAAAGTTTTGCTGCGTTTGGAGTCCGTTTGTTATTGGTTTCATGCGATGTAAAAAACATGCAAAAAACAACAACTGGCACTGGGCACTATGTCAATAGGTTAGTATCAAAAAGTGATATAAAATGACTATAAAATGATTGTAAAACATCCAAGAATGATAATATAACAACATGGAACAATAAAAAAATTATAGATACGTTGGAGATGTATCAACATCCCCAAGCTTAATTCCTGCTCGTCCTCGAGTAGGTAAATGATAAAAACAGAATTTTTGATGTGGATTGCTACCTAACATGTTCATCACATTTCTTTTCTTTATAGCATGGACATATGGACTTTTATGTGATTCGAAACAATAGTCTAGTTTTGACATGAAGACTTTAATAGTCAAGCATGTCAACAAGCAACCATGTCTTTCGAAATATCAACACTAAAGCAAGTTATCCCTAGCCCATCATGCTCAATCATTGATCCATTCATGAAACACACTCGAATATTAGCTACACCCAATGCTCAAATACGATCATAGTGCCCCTTAGTTGGTGCTTTATAAGAGAAGAAGGAGAGTCAAATTCAAAATAAAAATTGCATAAGTAAAAGAAAGGCCCTTCGCAGAGGGAAGTAGGGATTTGTAGAGGTGCCGAGCTCAAAGCTTAAATTGGGAGATAAAATATTTTTGGGAGGCATACTTTTCCCACCAACGAAAACGACTTAGAGATCTCCAAGGCTTTCCATTCTAGATATATCATTGGCGGTACCCAAATGGAACATAAAGTTTATTCCTTTTTCCACCATTACTTTCACTTTCCATGGCTAACCGTATCCACGGGTGCCCTCCATACCAACACTTCCCAAGGAATTTATTATTTGACAACATAAAGTAAATTCGTTTATTCAAATCGGGACTGGACATCCCTAATACCTTTGTCGTACTCTCGTGCAATGACAAGTGAATAAACCCTCATCGTGAGAATAACACATCTAGCATGGAAAATATTGGTCACCCTTCACCGCCTCGCGGGCGGTAGAGCACACAAAATAGAAATTTATTTTGAAAATTAGAGATGGCACATGCAAATTTGCTTAGAAGGGCATAGAAATACCACATATATGTAGGTATAGTGGACTCATATGGCAAAACTGGTTTAAAGGGTTTTGGATGCACAAGTAGTGATCATACTTAGTGCAAAATGAAGGCTAGCAAAAGATTGAGAAGCGACCAACCAAAAAGTGAAAAATCTCGTACCCAAGCATTAAGCATAAGTAACACTGCATATTGCACCATAAGTAGGGTATAAATTTCATTGCATAACTATTGACTTTCGTGCTTGCACAGGGAATCACAAACCTTAACATCAATATTTATACTAAAGCACAATTACTCATCAACATGACTCACATATTACATCTTCATATCTCAAAACCATTACTAAGAATCAAGTTTATTTTGTCCAATGATCTTCATGAAAGTTTCTAGTATATCCTCCTTGGATATCTATCACTTTGGGACTATTTTTATATGTTGCTTTTGATAGGCTCAAACAAATTTAAGTGAAGATAATGAGCATAATTTTCTTTCTCTCAAAATAATCTAAGTGAAGCAAGAGAGAATTTCTTAAAATTTTACTAACTCTTAAATAAATCTAAGTGAAGCATGAGAGCATTTTCTTCAAAAGTAATAAAGCACACCGTGCTCAAAAAGATATAAGTGAAGTACTATAGCAAGTCCATGGCTCTAAAAAATTAAGTGAAGCATAGGAGCAAGCATAACATAATTTTTGGCTATCTCAAAAGAGTGTGTCCAGCAAGGATTCAATACTTAAAACACAAAGCAAAACAAGCAAAGACTCATATTATAAATGACGCTCCAAGCAAAACTCATAATATGTAACGAATAAAAATATAGTTTCAAGTAAGTTACCAATGGTTGTTAGAAGAAAGCGGGGATGCCACTCGGGGCATCCCCAAGCTTAGGTTCTTGCTACTTCTTTAATATTACCTTGGGGTGCCTTGGGAATCCCCAAGCTTAGCCTTTTGCTAATCCTTATTCCTTCATCCATCGTAAGATCACCCAAAACTTGAAAACTTCAATCAAGCAAAACTCAACAAAACCTTCGTGAGATCCGTTAGTATAAGAAAGAAAATCACTACTTTAGGTACTGTTGCATACCCATTCATATTTTATTTTTGCATTATATCTAGTGTATTCCAACTTTTTTATGGGCAAAAACTCATCAAAGAAAACCATAGAATCATCAAAACAAGCACACAACGCAAAGAAAACAGAAACTGTCAAAAACAGAACAGTCTGTAGCAATCTGAAAGCTTCGAATACTTCTGAAGGTCTAAAACTTCTGAAAAAATAGGAAAACGTGGAGAATTTGTCTACCAATCCAGTGCAAAAAGAATCAATTAAAAATCACGTTCAAGTAATTGTTGGTAAATTTTTTACCGGACACAAAAGTTTCTGTTTTTTACTGAATCAGACCAACGTGTCTCCGTCATCATCCCAAAGGTCTTACTTGGTACAAACACTAATTAAAACACAAAAAAACACAATCATAACAGTAGCATAATTGTGCTAACACTCAAGAACAGGAAGTAAAAAGCAAAAATAAATTTTGTTCATTGGTTTGCATCCCAACAAGCGCGAACGTTTTACGCCCCTAGCTAGGCATAACGCGTAGGATCTAAGTTTTGTCATCTTTGTTCTTGTTTCCCTTAGAGGTGTTTGTGTCGGAAGGTTTTGTAAATAAAACATAAAACACATTATCCATGTAAACTTTAGCACTATCAAGTTGCTTTTTAGCATAACCCTTTGATTTCCGGCAGTGATCCAAGAATAGTGTTGATTGACATCATTCAAAACTTGTTGGATCATATCTAAACCGGGGACTTGCTTTTTAAGATTCTCATCAAAGATTTGGTTATCTCCAAGCAAATTTCTCAAAGCAATAATCACTATTATAAACAATTTCATCAATCACAGGTTTTTCATGATTCATGCCATAGAAATCAAAGATTTCTCTAGCTTCCTGTATTATGTAGTCAAATTCATTCATCAAAACAAGAGTGGCTAACTTTTTAGCTTTAGGATCCTGAATAACGGGGAACTCATAGAACAATCTTTGCAAGGTAGGATGGGTACAAATAAATCTAGTTTCAAACTTCAAAACAAGTGCCAAAATAGCTTCCGCATAAGATTTAGTCCTTTTAAGTATTGAGATATCATCAAGACTTCATTTTTCTGCACAATTGGATATGTTCTTTTCCCAAAAATTCCCTTGCTCCAAGACAAAGGTTTTGGCATCCAGATTACCCGTACACTCCGTTTTAGGAGTCAGGCCATCATCTCTTTCTGCCATACCAAAGTCACTCATGTTGACAAATTCAAGCAAATAAAATATCTGACAAGAAAACGGAGAACGAAAAAGAGGGGCGAATAAAACGGCAAATTTTTGTGAAGTGGGGGAGAGGAAAACTAGAGGCAATGGAAAATAATGTAAATTGCAAGGAGATGAGATTTGTGATTAGGAACCTGTTTGATGTTGAAGATCCTCCCCGGCAACGGCACCAGAAGTTCCGCTTGATGTCTGCTAGAACTACGTTGGTATTTCCCCGAGGCGGAAGGGATGATGCAGTATAGCAACCGTAGGCATTTCCCTCAGTGATGAGACCAAGGTTATCGAACCAGTAGGAGAACCTCCTCACACCACATAAACAACACCTGCACAGAAATAACAAATACTCGCAACCCAACGTGTTAAAGGGGTTGTCAATGCCTTTCGGGTACGGTGCCTCAAGATAGGCAAATAACGTGAGATAAAAGTTGTATATTGGAAAAAAATATCTCGAAACAAATAAATTGCAGCAAGGTATTTTTTGTGTTTTTGGTTTAATAGATCTGAAGATAAATGCAACGGAAAATAGATCTCAAAGGCGAATATGATGAAAAGAGACCCGGGGGCGTAGGTTTCACTAGTGTCTTCTCTCGAGAAAAATAGCAAATGGCGGGAAAACAATTACTGTTGGGCAATTGATAGAACTTCAAATAATCATGACGATATCCAAGAGATGATCATTATATAGGCATCACGTCCAAGATTAGTAGACCGACTCCTGCCTGCATCTACTACTATTACTCCTACCAAGTACATGGAAAACGGAGTAATGCAAAAAGAACGATGACATGATGTAGACAGGATCCGTTTATCTATTGCAGAGATATAGATCGCATCTTGTTATCCTTAGTAGCAACGATAGAAACGTGTCGGTTCCCTTTCTGTCACTGGGATCAAGCACCGTAAGATCGAACCGACTACAAAGCACCTCTTCCCATTGCAAGATAAATAGATCAAGTTGGCCAAACAAAACCCAAATATCGGAGAAGAAATACGAGGCTATAAGCAATCATGCATATAAGAAATCAAAGAAGATTCAAATAACTTTCAAGGATAAAAACATAGATCTGATCATAAACTCAAAGTTCATCGGATCCCAACAAACACACCGCAAAAGAGTTACATCATATGGATCTCCAAGAGACCATTGTATTGATAATCAAAAGAGAGAGAGAAAGCCATCTAGCTACTAACTACGGACCCGTAGGTCTACAAAGAACTACTCACGCATCATCGGAGGGGCACCAATGGAAGTGGTGAACCCCTCTGTGATGGTGTCTAGATTGGATCTGGTGTGTCTGGACTCTGCGTAGGCTGCAATTGATCTTCGTCGATGCTCTTAGGGTTTCTGGAATATAGAGGTATTTATAGAGCAAAGAGGCGGTTCGGGGGCACCCGAGGTGCGTAGCACCCACCAAGGCGTGCCTGGGCCTCCTGGCACGCCCTGCTGGGTGCTGATCCCCTCGAGCAGCCCCCCAGGTGCTTCCTTGGCCCATTGGATGTCTTCTGGCCCAAACAAAATCCACAAAGAGGTTCGCTGCGTTTGGACTCCTTTTGGAATTGATTTTCTGCAATGTAAAAAACATGCAAAAAATAGCAACTGGCACTGGGCACTATGTCAATAGGTTAGTTCCAAAAAATGATATAAAATGATATAAAATGATTGTAAAAAACCCAAGAATGATAATATAACAGCATGGAACAATACAAAATTATAGATAAGTTGGAGACGTATCAATCATCCCTTCCTCTTTGGGGAAATACCGACGTAGTTGTAGGAGACATCAGGACCCCTTTAGCAATCAGGTCATTCTCAGCTTTGTCCCACAACGGCCGGGCTTTGAGGTAGCCACCTGACCCCGTGTGATGGTGATACTGCTTCTTTGCAGCATTTTTCTTGTTTGTCTCTGACATTTTCTTACACTTATCTGATGTCTTGTGGGCCACAAATGCGGGATAGTGATCTCTTATCTTCTCAAATCGTCCAGTGAATTCTGGAGTCTTCCCTTTGTCGACAAACTTTGTGTTCAACTCTTTCTTCCACCTCTTGAATAGATCTGCCATCTTCTTAAGAGCATACGCATTGACCTTTGGCTCTATAACTGGCTTATTCGGATCCTCCTCTGGCGGTTGGGTGAAATTTGCCTTCAACGAGGTCCAAAGATCATCTTTCTGTCCATCGTTGGCATAAGAAACTTCAGGGTCGTCCTTAGCCGGCTTATTCAATTGATGGATGCTGATCGGGATGATGTCCCTAACAATAGCTCGATTCGGATTTCTGTTGGCCATCATCCGTGATTTCTGTGATCGTGAACCTTTCATCCTGGCGCAACCTTTTCTTCGGGCCTCGTCTAGTTATGGAAGTTTGGCTCGATTCGGAGGGCTATAAAAGAAGAGAAGCGTTAATATATGTACATACCAAAACATTTAATGCATCAATTAGTCGGCATGGGCTTATTTAGTATATATACCTCGCCGGACATTGCAACAGCACCCTCCTCCGTTCGGTCACCGGAGCCGTCATCATGGTCTCGTTCTTCCTCCGCCATTCGGTCACAAGAGCCGCCATGATCATGGCCTTCCTCCTCCATTGTTCGATCACCAGAGCCGTCATCCTCTCCTTCTTGACCATCGGTGTCGTTGAGAAATGACAAAACATCACGTCCGTCGCAGATTATGTCCCCAACAACTCTTCTTGTTCTAAGTCTCTGTCCATGGTTTCTGCAAATATATGGCAATATACAAACATGAGAGATGGATATATTAGTGGCAAACATAGATCTAGCTAATATCACAACAAGGAATCATATGCACAAACATATACCTAGCTAATGACAAATATGAACATAACAATTATGGGTAGGGGGCGGGAGGGGGTAGATCGACAACGCTCTTTCTTTGTCGACTAGTTGGTCGGGAGAGAGGGGGTTGATCGACGTCCCCCCTCATGTCGAAGTTACCGGAGTTTTCTTCTAGTGGTTTGGTTGGCCTCAAGAGTTTGTCGGGTAGGGGCGGGAGGGGGTAGGCGAGCGGACCGGGAGTAAATTTAGTAACTTTGAACTTCATAAATTTGGGTGGCCTTGAGAGTTGGTCGGGCGAGAGGGGTTGATCGACGCCCCCCTCATGTCGATGTTAACGGGGATACGTTTTGAGAGAAAATACAACACTTGATATGTTTTGAATATATATGAAAATTTTAAATTAGTAACTTACTAACATTTCGAGAGAAAACTTTCTATTAATTAACATCATTTTAACTTAGTAACTTAGTAACATTTAGAGAGAAAACTTAGTAACTTAGTAACATTTTAACTTAGTAACGTTTCGAGAGGAAACTTTCTATTAACATCTCTCTCTCTCTCTCTCTCCATCATCATGCATGTCCGACGTCCCCCCATCATGTCGAAGTTATCGGGGAGGGGGGAGGGGGTAGATCGACAACGACATCCATACATACATACATGGAAAAAAATATGCTATCCATCCATACATACATAGCCACATCCATGAAAACAAAACATATATATGACCCGAAACAAATATATGAAAAAAATTCTATGAACAAAAAATACATATAGCCAAATATATGAAAAAAAGCATATATAAGAAAAAATGCTATGAACAAAAAAATACATATACATCCATCCATGCATACATACATAAAGCCACATACATATATACATTATATATGAACAAAAAAATTCATCATATAAAAAAATCAACATATATATAAAAAACTATGCACAGAGCCGGGGCGGCGGCGGCTCACAGTGGGGGCGAGATACATGGAAAATAGTCTTGATAACCCACAAGTATAGGGGATCGCAAAAGTTTTCGAGGGTAGAGTATTCAACCCAAATTTATTGATTCGACACAAGGGGAGCCAAAGAATATTCTCAAGTATTAGCAGTTGAGTTGTCAGTTCAACCACACTTGGATAACTTAATATCTGCAACAAAGTATTTAGTAGCAAATTAGTATGGAAGTAAAGGTAACAGTAGCAAAAGTAACAATAGCAGTTTTGTAGTAATTGTAACAGTGGCAATGGCAAAGTAGCTAAGCAAAGAACAATATGTGAAAAGCTCGTAGGCACTGGATCAGTGATGGATAATATGTCAGATGTGGTTCATCATGTAACAGTTATAACATAGGGTGACATAGAACTAGCTCCAGTTCATCAATGTAATGTAGGCATGTATTCCAAATATAGTCATACGTGCTTATGGAGAAGAACTTGCATGACATCTTTTGTCCTACCCTCCCGTGGTAGCGGGGTCCTATTGGAAACTAAGGGATATTAAGGCCTCCTTTTAATAGAGTACCGGACCAAAGCATTAGCACTTAGTGACTACATGAACTCCTCAAACTACGGTCATCATCGGGAAGTATCACGATTATTGTCACTTCGGGGTTAACGGATCATAACACATAATAGGTGACTATAGACTTGCAAGATAGGATCAAGAACTCACATATATTCATGAAAACATAATAGGTTCAGATCTGAAATCATGGCACTCGGGCCCTAGTGACAAGCATTAAGCATAGCAAAGTCATAGCAACATCAATCTCAAAACATAATGGATACCAGGGATCAAACCCTAACAAAACTAACTCGATTACATGATAAATCTCATCCAACTGATCACCGTCCAGCAAGCCTACGATGGAATTACTCATGCACGGCGGTGAGCATCCTGAAATAGGTGATGGAGGATGGTTGATGATGACGACGGCAACGGATTCCCCTCTTTGGAGCCCCGAACGGACTCCAGATCAGCCCTCCCGAGAGAGATTAGGGCTTGGTGGCTCCGTATCGTAAAACGCTATGAATTCTTCTCTCTGATTTTTTTGTCCCCGGACGTGAATATATAGAGTTGGAGTTGAGGTCAGTGGAGCATCAGGGGGACCACGAGGCAGGGGGCGCGCCGAGGGGGTAGGGCGCGCCCTCACCTTCGTGGAAAGGGTGTGGGCTCCCTGGCCCTGATTCTTTCGCCAATATTTTTTATTAATTCCAAAAATATTCTCCTTGGAGTTTCAGGTCATTCCGAGAACTTCTATTTCTACACAAAAATAACACCATGGCAATTCTGCTGAAAACAGCGTCAGTCCGGGTTAGTTCCATTCAAATCATGCAAGTTAGAGTCCAAAAGAAGGGCAAAAGTGTTTGGAAAAGTATATACGATGGAGACGTATCAACTCCCCAAGCTTAAACCTTTGCGTGTCCTCAAGCAACTCAGTTGACAAACTGAAAGTGATAAAGAAAAACTTTTACAAACTCTGTTTGCTCTTGTTGTTGCAAATATGTAAAGCCAGCATTCAAGTTTTCAGCAAAGATTACGAACTAAACATATTCACAATAACACTTAGGTCTCATGTTTACTCATATCAATGGCATAATCAACTAGCGAGCAATAATAATAAATCTCGGATGACAACACTTTCTCAAAACAATCATAATATGATATAACAAGATGGTATCTCGCTAGCCCTTTTTGAGACCGCAAAACATAAATGCAGAGCCCCCTGAAGATCAAGGACTGACTATACATTGTAATTCATGGTAAAAGAGATCCAATCATAGTCATACTCAATATAAATTAATAGTAATGGATGCAAATGACAGGTGTTCTCTCCAACTGGTGCTTTTTAATAAGAGGAGGATGACTCAACATAAAAGTAAATAGATAGGCCCTTCGCAGAGGGAAGCAGGGATTTGTAGAGGTGCCAGAGCTCGAGTTTTGAAATAGAGATAAATAATATTTTGGGCGGCATACTTTCATTGTCAACATAACAACCGAGAGATCTCGATATCTTCCGTGCTACACACATTATAGGCGGTTCCCAAACAGAATGGTAAAGTTTATACTCCCCCACCACCAACAAGCATTAATCCATGGCTTGCCCGAAACAACGGGTGCCTCCAACTAACAACAATCCTGAGGGAGTTTTGTTTGCAATTATTTTTATTTGAGCATGGGACTGGGCATCCCGGTTACCAACCATTTTCTCGTGAGTGAGGAGTGGAGTCCACTCTCCGTGAGAATAACCCACCTAGCATGGAAGATATAGATAGCCCTAGTTGATACATGAGCTGTTCGAGCATACAAAACAGAATTTCATTTAGAGGTTTAGAGATTGGCACATACAAATTTACTTGGAACGGCATGTAGATACCACATATAGGAAGGTATGGTGGACTCATATGGAATAACTTTGGGGTTTATGGATTTTGGATGCACAAGTAGTATTCCCGCTTAGTACAAGTGAAGGCTAGAGAAAGACTGGGAAGCGACCAACTAGAGAGCGACAATAGTCGTGAACATGCATTAAGATTAATCAACACTGAGTGCAAGCATGCGTAGGATATAATCCACCGTGAACATAAATATCATGGAGGCTATGTTGATTTTGTTTCAACTACATGCGTGAACATGTGCCAAGTCAAGCCAGTCTAATCGTTCAAAGGAGGATACCACCCTATCATACCACATCACAACCATTTTAATAGCATGTTGGCACGCAAGGTGAACCATTATAAACTCCTAGCTAATTAAGCATGGCATGAGCAACTATATTCTCTAATTGTCATTGTAAACATGTTTCATTCATAATAGGCTGAATCAGGAACGATGAACTAATCATATTTAAAAAAAAAAGATAGGTCGAGTTCATACCAGCTTCTCTCATCTCAACCAGGTCCATCATATATCATCATTATTGCCTTTCACTCGCACGACCAAATGGTGTGGATAATAATAATAGTGCACGTGCATTGGACTAAACTGGAATCTGGAAGCATTCAATTCAAGGGAGAAGACAAGGTAATATGGGCTCTTGGTTAAATCAACAATAATGCATATGGGAGCCACTCAACATTTTCATCATGGTCTTCCCCTCTCGACCCCCAAAGAGAAGAAAAGAAATAAAACTATTTACACGGGAAAGCTCCCAACAAGCAAAAGAAGAATGAGAAATCTTTTGTGTTTTCTTTTAATTACTATTACTACAAGCATGGAAAATAAACTAACTAGAAGCTACAACTAATGTGTTTTTTTGTTTTTCTTAAGGTTTTTCAAACACACAAGAAGAAAGCAATAAAAGGATAGCATGGATGGTACAGGGAAAAAGTAAGAGCACCGACAACTGGAATGAGTGTGTAAACATGAATGTAATGTCGGTGAGAAATACGTACTCCCCCAAGCTTAGGCTTTTGGCCTAAGTTGGTCTATGGCCACTGCTGGCTTGGCGGATATCCAAAGTCATAGCCGGGGTTGTACTGAGATGTAGCAGCTACTACCTGACGAGCTGCAGCTTGGAGACGAGCTGCCTCTGTCCTCCTCTCATACTCGTTTGCCTCCTCCCTAGTTATAACATATCTCCGTTTTGCCTGAAAGTCAAAGAAAGTGGGAGCAGGGAGAGCAACATGGACAATATGCCGTCTGTCAAAGATTAGTCGGTATTGGAGGAACTGTTCATTCCTCTCAAGAAACTGATGGCTAACCATGGCACTATAATCTAGATAAGAAGGTGGCAACTCCATGTCACTTCCATGTATGGGTACACCAAGATAATTAGCTAGACGAGTTGCATAAATCCCACCAAACAAATCTCCACATGTACCATTAAGATGCAACTTTCGTGTAACAGTGGCCCCCAAGTTATATTGTTTATCACCTAATACCGCACTCTTGAGGACACTAAGATCAGGAACACACATGTGACAAGCTTCATCTTTATCATTAATGCATCTACCTATAAAGAGAGCAAAATAATGTATGGATGGGAAATGATTGCTCCCTATGGTAGCTTGTGTGATTTCTCTGGATTGACCCACAGTGATACTAGCAAGAAAGTCTTTATATTCGTATTTACGAGGTTCACTAACGTTGCCCCACTGCGGGAGTTTACAAGCAGTATTAAATTCTTTTAGGTCCATGGTATATGATTTATCATAAAGATCAAATAAAACAGTGTGAGAATTGCGCGAAGATGTAAATTTAAACCTTCTCACAAAGGAATCAGTGAGGTAGTAGTACTGTAGGAACTTATCTGACACGAAGTCCTCAAGATCAGCATTACGCACATATGCATCAAATTCATCCTTGATGCCTGCTTGGACCATAAACTCCTCTGACGGCCATTCACAAGGCCGCACTTGAGCTTCCCTCGGTGGTTCATCGTCCGGCTCACGTATTGCAGGCCTGGGTCCTTGCTTCCTTGAAGAACCACCTTGGTACATTTTCCTAAACATATTTCTTCCTCTGAAAAATTTCTGAAAATTTTAGTAACTCAAAACAAAAGTGAACCAAACTCAACAAAATTGATAGCAACTACTCCCACAAGTGCCTAGAGACTATATCATGCATTAGAACTACTTGGGACCAAATAAATTTGACATGCAAGGTCAAGAATAGGGTCACCTAGGCAGCAAAAATTTGCAATGAATAAAGCACTAGAACAAAAACTAATTGGACCATTGGAGGAGTCACATACCGAAGAACAATCCCCCAAAGCAGTTTTGTAAGTGGAGCTTTGAGCAAGGAGATCGAAAACGGCAGCAAGATGAGCTAGAACTCGTGCTTGAGCTGGTTGGTGATTTTTTTGGGAGGACGAAGAAGCGTGTGGGTGCAGGAATAAGTGGAGGGGGGCCACTAGGGGCCCACGAGGCAGGGGGGTGGGCGCGCCCTGGACCCTCGTGGCCAGGTGGTTGCCCCCTCTGGTGTGTTCTCAGTACCAATAACTCTTAAATATTCTAGAAAAAATCATATTTCATTTTTAGGGCATTTGGAGAACTTTTATTTTCGGGGTACTTTTTTATTGCAAGGATAATTCAGAAAGCAGACAGAAAATACTAATTTTGCTTTATTTAATCTAAATAGCAGAAAGTAAAAGGAGGGTACAGGGAGTTGTTCTTTCTAACTTCATCCATCTCATGCTCATTAAAAGGAGTCCATAACAAGGTTGATCAAGTCTTGTTAACAAACTCATTCCGAATCGCATGAAACCGGAGAATTTTTGAATAGCACTAGGTTACCTCAACGGGGATATGTATGTCCCCAACAATAAGAATATCATATTTCTTGACAATAGGAAGAGGAAATTCAAAACCTCCAATAGTAATTGTTGGAATTTTTCCAATAGAATTTGTACTGTGGACTTGAGGTTGTTTCCTCAGGAAGTGTACTGTATGCTCATTACCATTAACATGAAAAGTGACATTGCCTTTGTTGCAATCAATAACAGCCCCTGCAGTATTCAAAAAGGGTCTACGAAGGATAATCGACATACTATCGTCCTCGGGAATATCAAGAATAACAAAGTCCGTTAAAATAGTAACGTTTGTAACCACAATAGGTACATCCTCACAAATACCGACAGGTATATCAGTTGATTTATCGGCCATTTGCAAAGATATTTCAGTAGGTGTCAACTTATTCAAATCAAGTCTACGATATAAAGAGAGAGAGGCATAACACTAACACCGACTTCAAGATCACATAAAGCAGTTTTAACATAATTTCTTTTAATGGAGCATGGTATAGTTGGTACTCCTGGATCTCCAAGTTTCTTAGGTATTCCATCCTTAAAAGTATAATTAGCAAGCATGGTGGAAATTTCAGCTTCCGGTATATTTCTTTTATTTGTAACAATATCTTTCATGTACTTAGCATAAGGATTCATTTTAAGCATATCAATCAAACGCATACGCAAGAAGATAGGTCTAATCATTTCAGCAAAGCGCTCAAAATCCTCGTCATCCTTTTTCTTGGATGGTTTAGGAGGAAAATGCATGGGTTTCTGAACCCATGGTTCTCTTTCTTTACCGTGCTTCCTAGCAACGAAGTCTCTCTTATCATAATGTTGATTCTTTGATTGTGAGTTATCAAGATCAACAATAGGTTCAACCTCTACATCATTATTATTGCTAGGTTGAGCATCGACATGAACATCATCATTAACATCATCACTGGGTTCATGTTCATTTCTAGATTGTGTTTCAGCATCAGAAATAGAAATATCATTGGGATTCTCACGTGTGTCAACAACAGGTTCACTAGAAGCATGCACAGTTCTATCATTTTTCTTTTTCTTCTTGTTAGAAGTACTAGGTGCATCGACATTATTTCTCTGAGAATCTTGCTCAATTCTCTTAGGGTGGCCCTCAGGATACAAAGGTTCCTGAGTCATTCTACCACCTCTAGTCACAACTCTAACAACATTATCATTTTTCTTATCATTTAATTCATTGAGTAAATCAATTTGAGCTTTGAGCACTTGTTCTACTTGGGTGGTAACCATAGAAGCATATTTACTAATAATTTTAAGCTCACCTTTAACTCTCATATAATCATTCAAGTGTTCAATCATATAAGCATTGTGTTTCAATTGTCTACCAACATAAGCAATGAAGTTCTCTTGTTTAACAATAAAATTATCAAACTCATCCAAGCATTTACTAGCAGACTTATAGCAAGGAATATCACCTTCATCAAATCTATAGAGAGAATTTACCTTTACTACCTGTGTCGGGTTATCAATACCATGTATTTCTTCAATAGGCGGTAAATTCTAAACATCTTTAGCTTTAATACCCTTTTCTTAAATAGATTTCTTTGCTTCTTGCATATCTTCAGAACTGAGAAATAGAATACGCCTTTTCTTCGGAGTTGGCTTAGGAGTTGGTTCAGGAAGTGTCCAATTGTTTTCATTAGTCAACTTATTATTCAATAACAATTCAGCTTGATCAACAGTTCTTTCCATGAAAACACAACCAGCACAACTATGCAGGTGGTCTCAGGAAGCATCGGTTAGTCCATTATAAAAGATATCAAGTATTTAATTTTTCTTGAGAGGATGATCAGGCAAAGCATTAAGTAATCGGAGAAGCCTCCCCCAAGCTTGTGCGAGACTGTCTTCTTCAATTTGCACAAAATTATATATTTCCCTTAAAGCAGCTTGTTTCTTATGAGCGGGGAAATATTTAGCAAAGAAGTAATAAATCATATCCTGGGGACTACGCACACAACCAGGGTCAAGATAATTAAACGATATTTTACCATCACCCTTTAATGAGAATGGAAATAACTTAAGAATATAGTAGTAACGAATTTTTTCCTCGTGAGTGAATAGGGTGGCTATATCGTTCAATTTAGTAAGATGTGCCACAATAGTTTCGAATTCATAGCCATAAAAAGGATCAGATTCAACCAAAGTAATTATCTCAAGATTTTACAGCGAAATCATAATCCTTAACAGTAATACAGATAGGTGAAGTAGCAAAAGCAGGGTCATATTTCATTCTAGCATTCACAGACTTTTCTTTCAACTTAGCTAATAATTTCTTAAGATTAGATCTATCATTGCAAGCAAGAAAATCTCTAGCAGTTTCTTCATCCATAACATAACCCTCAGGCACAACATGCAATTCATATCTAGGGGCAGAATCTTCGTCATCACTTTCATCAGTATTATCAGTTTCAATAATTTCATTCTCTCTAGCCCTAGCAAGTTGTTCATCAAGAAATTCACCTAATGGCACAATATTATCAAGCATAGAAGTAGTTTCATCATAAGCATCACGCATAGCAGAAGTGGCATCATCAATAACATACGACATATCAGAATTAACAACAGAAGCAGGTTTAGGTGCCCCAAGTTTACTCAAAACAGAAGGAGAATCAAGTGCAGAGCTAGATGGCAATTCCTTACCACCCCTCGTAGTTGAGGGATAAATCTTGGTTTTCTCATCTTTCAAGTTCCTCATAGTGATTAGCAGATATAAAATCCAAGTGACTCAAAGAATAGAGCTGTGCTCCCCGGCAACGGCGCCAGAAAATAGTATTGATAACCCACAAGTATAGGGGATTGCAACAGTTTTCGAGGGTAGAGTATTCAACCCAAATTTATTGATTCGACACAAGGGGAGCCAAAGAATATTCTCAAGTATTAGCAATTGAGTTGTCAATTCAACCACACCTGGATAACTTAGTATCTGCAGCAAAGTGTTTAGTAGCAAAGTAGTATGGAAGTAACGGTAACAGTAGCAAAAGTAACAGTAGCAGTTTTGTAGTAATTGTAAAAGTGGCAATGGCAAAGTAGCTAAGCAAAGAACAATATGTGAAAAGCTCGTAGGCATTGGATCAGTGATGGATAATTATGTCAGATGCGGTTCATCATGTAACAGTTATAACATAGGGGATTTTTTTTCAAAACTATGATGTATTTTGTAGCAATTTCGGAAACTATAGCACAGAGTGAAAAAAAATGCAAAACTATGACCTTGTCGGCCACGTGGAGGCCGAAAAGGTAGTTTTCGGCCAACTGTTGGCCGAAGTAGTGTTTTCGGCCGTGCCATGGCCGAAAAGTGCCTGAGCTAGCCGAAATGGTTGTTTTCGGTCTACACTAGGCCGAAAAGTACTTTTTGGTCTACTCTAGGCCGAAAAGTACTTTTTGGTCTACTCTAGACCGAAAAGTACTTTTTGGTCCGAAAATGCATCAAAAACTATCCCATAGCAAAAAAAAAAAACACCATAGGCCGTCGGAGTTTGCTATGATCTACCGATTCTGTGGCTTGGATGTGAAAATGGGTGGCAAATGGAGGAGATGGGGGTGGGGTGGCGACCTACAGAGAAGAACGAGAGAGAGAGAAAGGAGAGAAAGAAGAACAACAGCGACACAGGAGGAAGAAGCCACCGCTCGGGCTTATCCAGCCTTTTCAGCCTACGGGTGGCCGAAGTACACTTCGGCCTGGGCTGGGCCGAAAAGGGCCCAGTTCGGCCACCAGCTGGCCGAAGCTATTATTGTCGGCCCGGCCACCACCGACAGCAACTCTTCGGCCCACCACAGCCCGTTTTCGGTCAACCGCGGGCCGACGTCCTCTTTTCGGTCGAAGGCTGGCCGAAAAGTCCCTTTTCGGCCTCCACGTGGCCGACAGGGTCATAGTTTTGCATTTTTTTATTATGTGATATAGTTTTCGAATTTGCTTCAAAAAAGGTGATAGTTTTGAAAAAAAATCTAACATAGGGTGACACAGAACTAGCTCCAGTTCATCAATGTAACGTACGCATGTATTCCGAATATAGTCATAAGTGCTTATGGAAAAGAACTTGCATGATATCTTTTGTCCTACCCTCCCGTGGCAGCGCGGTCCTATTGGAAACTAAGGTATATTAAGGCGTCCTTTTAATAGAGTACCAGACCAAAGCATTAGCACTTAGTGAATACATGAACTCCTCAAACTACGGTCATCACCGGTAAGTATCCGGATTATTGTCACTTCGGGGTTAACGGATCATAACACATAATAGGTGACTATAGACTTGCAAGATAGGATCAAGAACTCACATATATTCATGAAAACATAATAGGTTCAGATCTGAAATCATGGCACTCGGGCCCTAGTGACAAGCATTAAGCATAGCAAAGTCATAGCAACATCAAACCCTAACAAAACTAACTCGATTACATGATAAATCTCATCCAACCCATCACCGTCCAGCAAGCCTACGATGGAATTACTCACGCACGTCAGTGAGCATCATGAAATTGGTGATGGGGGATGGTTGATGATGACAATGGCGACGGATTCCCCTCTCCCGAGCCCTGAACGGACTCCAGATCAGCCCTCCCGAGAGAGATTAGGGCTTGGCGGCTCCGTATCGTAAAACGCGATGAATCCTTCTCTCTGATTTTTTTCTCCCCGAACGTGAATATATAGAGTTGGAGTTGAGGTCGGTGGAGCATTAGGGGGCCCACGAGGCAGGGGGGCGCGCCCAGGGGAGTAGGGCGCGCCCCCACCCTTGTGGACAGGGTGTGGGCCCCCTGGCCTTGATTCTTTCGCCAATATTTTTTATTAATTCCAAAAATATTCTCCTTGGAGTTTTAGGTCATTCCGAGAACTTTTATTTCTGCACAAAAATAACACCATGGCAATTTTGCTGAAAACAACGTCAGTCCGGGTTAGTTCCATTCAAATCATGCTAGTTAGAGTCCAAAACAAGGGCAAAAGTGTTTGGAAAAGTAGATACGATGGAGACGTATCAACTCCCCCAAGCTTAAACTTTGCTTGTCCTCAAGCAATTCAGTTGACAAACTGAAAGTGATAAAGAAATTTTTTTACAAACTCTGTTTGCTCTTGTTGTTGCATATATGTAAAGCCAGCATTCAACTTTTCAGCAACGTTGGCCGCTCACCACCTTCGGCTTCACATTGAAGGTGTGTATCCAGGGAGCTTCAATGTGGAGCTGTCCTTACACCAAGTGAATCTTTTGAGTAGCAAACGTGGGCCGGTGGTGGCCGGCAAGGTAGCCCAATCCTTTTGAGGCAAAGGACAGATCAAAATGGTCTCTTATGATAAGCAAAGTGTTCTTGAGGGTACACGAGAATTTCATCTAGTCACTTTCATCATGTTGGCTTAATTTGCGTTCGCTACTTTGATAATTTGGTATGTGGGTGGACCGGTGCTTAGGTCTTGTTCTTACTGAACAAACCTCCTACGTATGATTAACCCCCTCGCAAGCATCCGCACCTACGAGAAAAGTATTAAGAACAAATTTTAACCATAGCATTAAACTTTTGGATCCAATTGGTCCCTTGCGGAATAGCGCATCAACTAGGGTTTAAGCTTCTGTCACTCTCGCAACACATCATCTAATAACTACTCCATAATGCATTCCCTTAGGCCCAAATATGGTGAAGTGTCATGTAGTCGACGTTCACATGACACCACTAAGGGAATCACAACATACAAATCATCAAAATATCGAACACATATCAAGTTCACATGATTACTTGCAACATGATTTCTCCCGTGACCTCAAGAACAAAAGTAACTACTCACAAACAATAATCATGCTCAAGATCAGAGGGGTATTAAATAGCATAATGGATCTGAACATATAATCTTCCACCAAATAAACCATATAGCAATCAACTACAAGATGTAATCAACACTATTAGTCACCCAGATGTCCCAATCTATAGTTCCGGTACAATGATTGAACACAAGAGAAGAACTAGGGTTTGAGAGGAGTTGGTGATGTTGAAGATTTTGATGAAGATAGCCCCGCCCCCAAGATGGGAGAGTTGTTGGTGATGATGATGACGATGATTTCCCCCTCCCGGAGGGAAGTTCCCCCGGCGGAATCGCTCCGCCGGAGGGCAAAAGTGCTCCTGCCTAGGTTCCGCCAAGAGACGGCGGCGCTTCGTCCCGAAAGTCCTCCCCTTATTTTTTTTCTAGGTCAAAATGACTTATATACCAGAAGAGGGGCACCGGAGATGGGCCTGGGTGAGCAGAACCCACCAGGGTGCGCCTGGGCTCCCTGGCACGCCCAGGTGAGTTGTGCCCACCTGGTGGGCCCCCTCTGGTACTTATTGGCTCCAATAATTCTCATATATTCCATAAAAAATCCTCATAAAATTTCAGCTCATTTGGAGTTGTGTAGAATAGGTAGCCTGACGTAGCTTTTTCAGGTCCAGATTTCCAGCTGCCGGAATTCTTCCTCTTTGTGTGTACCTTCATATTATGAGAGAAAGGGCATTAGAATTACTCTAAAAAGCATTATTATGCAATAAAACTACATAAAATAACAGTAGGTAAACATGATGCAAAATGGACGTATCAGCAGCAGCGACAAGGGCAAGTGCACCCCGGCGCCTCGTCCTCCCATGCTCGTCCTCCCGTGCTCGTCCTCCCCTCCTTCTCCGCCACTGGCACGTTCCCGCCCAGGTCGCCGACATCTGCGCATCCCGCTGCACCAAGCGCGGTGGCATTTGAAGTACAGGCAGCCGCTGACCTACCCCGACGTCACGCTGCCGCACCACTGGCCCATGGATCCGGACCGAATCCCCGTGCCGGCGATTTCACGGAGCCAGCGGGCGCACGACGAGGAGGTTGCTCATGCGGGCGGAGCGGCGGATGCCCGAGTATCTGCCGACTCTCCCAATTGGAAGGCTTGGTTTGCCCTCGAACACGAGGAGCAACGGCGGCAAGACGTCGGCGCCACCCCGTCGTCGTTTCGAGCACCGGCCCCGCGGGTAGAGCCGGAGGAAATGGAGGCGGAGGCGAAGTACCAATCCGCCCTCTAGGAGGCCATGCAGAGCGCGCTAGAGGCTAGCCGGCTCAAGGAGGACAAGCATTGGGATGGGCTGGCGCAAGCCATTGCCTTGTCAGCGGCGGGGGACTCAGTCCACACCCAGCTCTTCGTCCCGCCTCCGCCACCGCCGCCGCCCCTCCTCGAGCCCAAGCCAGATCCGGAGCCGACGCGGAAGCGCTCCCCGTCATGACCCACCTACACGTGGACCGGCCAGTACCGCGAGTGGGTGAGCGCGTCTCCGGTCCACTACGCCGCGGCGCCGGAGGAGGAGGCGGCCCACCTTGAGCTCTGGAAAGCGCACTGGCTCGCCTAGGAGCACTGCCGACGGCGAGCGGCAGATGGCTGGGTGGAGCAACTGTGCCGCGACGAGGAGGCGCCGCTGCTCGAGGAGGAGGAGGAGCGCGCCCGGCGGGCCGCTGCCCCAGCAGACGCCGGAGGAGGATGCCTTGGTAGCGTACCAAGCGGCGTTCGGGTGGGCTGGCCCTGATGCCGTCTTCATCGACCTCACCGGCGGCGATGGTGATGGGGACGTTAAGGGCAAGGGCACGGCCGACGACGTCTAGGGCAGCGTGCGAGCGCAGGCTTTGTTATGTTTAATTAATTTTTAATTAGGTTTAAGTGGACTTTGGCCGGCGGTTGACCGGTCACTTCTATCTATCTATCTATCTATCTATATCTATCTATCTATATCTATCTATCTATTATCTATCTATCTATCTATGCATACATGTACTAATTATGCACTTCCTACAAATTCCCACGTTAATTAAATTTTATGAGTCGTTAATCAAGTGGGACCGAATTATCACGGTCTAGATCGACTCATAGAGAAAAAACTCGAATAGAGAAAAAACACATATCTATCTCCCATAACCCAAAGTCTCTCAAACTCTCTGTAAGAAAAAAACCATCAATCTCTCACGTCTCCTTTATATCTCCAATGAGACAAAACTAACTTATCTCCCTAAGAAAAAAAAACTATCAATCTCTCATGTCTCCTTTATATCTCCAATGAGGAAAAAACTAACTTATCTCTCTCGCATGACTCAATTCTTTGAATCTCTCCATTAAAAAAAGATCAGTCCTACAAATTACCATGATATAAAAAGCTAGAAATTATATGGAAATGTTAACGCCCACACGTGTGGGCATTGACCATCTCGACCACACGCATTCATCACCGTCCAGTACTATATGCACGAATCTTGGCACAATCTGACTGATTTTCTGTGCCACGTAGGACAAGCCGTGTGTGTGGTGTGTGACATAGTTCGCCCACACATCCGTTTTACCACACGGAGGTGCCGGTGTGTGGGCATTTAGCAGTTCACCCACACACCAGTTTTCAGTCACGCATAAGGGCTGGTGTGTGGGCATTTGCCATCTCGCCCACACGCCCGTCTCCTCTCCTACACCCAAGCTGCTAGTTGCCATGTGTTTTTGCAGCGCA
This sequence comes from Aegilops longissima, assembly GCA_021605205.1. Taxonomy (NCBI): domain Eukaryota; kingdom Viridiplantae; phylum Streptophyta; class Magnoliopsida; order Poales; family Poaceae; genus Aegilops; species Aegilops longissima. The sequence continues at coordinate 2,062,947 of JAHIAM010006564.1, read as the reverse complement.
CATGGCAACTGCCCCTAGTGTGCTTTATAAGCAGGTGGCAACTCTCCTTTTTTACCCGAGTTACCATGTGTTTTTGCAGGGTACACGGCAACGGCCTAGTGTGCACGTAAGCAGATGGCAACTCTCTTTTACCAAGTTGCCATGTGTTTTTGCATGGTACATGGCAACTGCCCCAACGTGCACGTACATGGCAACTGCCCTAACGTGCACGTAAGCAGATGACAACTCTTCCTTTTTACATGGCAACTGCCCTAGCATGCTTGTGAGCACATGGCAACTCTCTCAACTGCCTAGTGTTAGTATGTGGCAACTCCTAAAGTTATGAAATCATGGCAACTACATTAGATCAGACCATACATAGCAACTGCAGTTGAGCAACCATGGCAACTGCAGTTGTCCGACATGGCAACCGTAGTTCAGCAACATGGCAACTGCAGATAAACGAACATGGACGAGGGTCTGGACCATGGCAACTGCGGGCGCACAGTGGGCGTCACGCGTCGCGTGCGGGACCAGGAGGGTACGAGGCCTGACATACGGGCGTGTGGGCGTTATCAACTTCGCCCACACGCACGCGTGTAAGAGGGTTCGGGAGGGAAAAAAAGATGTGTGTGGGCATTAGTTGTTTTGCCCACACGTAGGTGTGTGGGCTGGTTGCTGTCCATGCCACACGAGGCGTGTGGCACAACTACCCGATACACCACACGTGTGGCAGTTATTGGGACCCAAATTATAAGAGGTCACGAAAAGTAAAAAAAACACATCCGATCTCACAGATGAAACAGCGGTAGGTTGATTTCTCACGGTAGAAACCAAAACAGGTACGATACTAACAAATAAAATCGGCTCTGTTTCTTGCCGTTCTCTCACAAATATCTTTCCTTGTACGGGCACGTCTCCTTCTTCACGTTGATGATTTCAGTTGTCCGTCCATGCTGGAATTGATCTAAGAGAAACCGTGTATGATCAAATTCATCTTCTGCTGCTGCATGTGGTCGGGTTCCTCTCCAATATCAGAAATCTTGATTCTAATCAGCTTTCAAGCTCTGCCCAGGTAGTAATCCAACATCTTTTTCAGGTTAGCCAAGGAGGTGTGGGTGTACCAGGAAGCGGATTGATTAGATGGATGTCGACGTCAACGAGACTGCCGAGCAAAAGAACTATGCAAGATTGGTAGTGGTACTCTTTACCAGATTAACACCATTCGATTTTGTCACCGGTAACATTAGCAGTATGATATTGAGCCGCTAACTCCTCTCTACTCGGCTACTGCCGTTTTCCTTCAACCCGTGCGCCATTGTCAGACTACCAAAAGGTGTGACATAGCCATGCCCTTCTCCATGTGGAGCCGTATACCTAGACCCAAATACACCCTCAGGTTTGGTCTTCTATACAATATATAGCAGTTGTTAGATGATGATGAATGGATGGAATTAGTGCATCCAAATATGGATGGTTGGATGTTTACTGTGTACCTGTGATACCCGTGAATAGGTTGAGCATATGGAACTAAAAACTAGGCAGAAGGTTTTCAAATTAATTTTGTTACAACATCTATACATTAGCATGCTACATGCCAACAAAGTCATCATATTAGTGTACTAAGAACTGAGTACCAGCCTGCTAGGAGTCCGGTGTCCCTCCTCTCAGGTCAAAGAGCTCCCGTGAAGGCCACCGTTCAACACATGGCTGCTCTGGCTTTTTCCACCAATCTATTAAAATTCTAATTGATTAATATTTCTGTTCCTAATCCTACGTGCATCCCTACATAAAACGCCTAAGTGTGCATTGATACAGATGAAGTTTGGTTTGTACAACATTATGTGACACGAACTGCCATCTTGCTTCGTCGTCATCGTCATCGTTGCCCCTCGCCGGGAAGTACTTGCGTCGCGTAGGAACAGGGCGAAGGCGGCGAATCGTGATCAGCGAGCTATGACGTCCAATGGGTTAGTATTGATTTGTCTAACCCTATATCTTTTCTACTAATACATATATCTTGCACAGTGAAATTTATCTTCTATTCTCCTCCACATGGAAGTGGAATCCATGTAAAGAATTTGGGGGGATGATGATGCTGTGTATATAGGAGATAGCTGAGCAGAAAAAAAAGCCATGTAGGTGATAGATTTGTGTAAATGTACATGCATGGTATAATATATAGATGAAAAATCTGAATATGAAAAGTACTATGTGCACATGATAAATTCTCCTTCGAAACTTGGCCCCATTTTCAAGTATTCAATCTAAACCTCAGGTTGTTTTTTCTTATCATATTCGTTCTTCTCCCATGTGGAAGGTTTGAACCTACAAGAAATCTGATGTAGTTTTCCTCTACAATAGGTAACTTATACAATAGATTTGCCACCAAGATATAGCATTTTCTATGATAATGCAGATGGTACTAGCCTATTCACATATCAGGATGCTCCCATATCTTTATCCTTCTTTGACCTTGACATTCATGGAGAGAAATTCTTATGGCCGAGCATCCTGGTGCGCACCTCTGGCATAGTCCAGGTAACAGAGTCATGGTTCAGAGGTGTAGAAGTAATGGGCTGTAGTCGTTCGGCTGTGATGAAATACATGATCCTATAGTTGATCTTGGTCAGGACAGTGAGGTAAATTTCTAAAACTCTGCATCGCAAACCATAGTTTGATCTTTGATGATCTCGATGTCTTCAGTTAATCAAATCATCCATACACTGAAACAGAAATCAATCTGGTCTGCTATTAGGTCAGGTCCAGATATAGAAACCTTTCATTGCTAAATGCATCTGAAATTCTGAACAAAACAATTGCTTAATGTGAGAGGAAATCAAGATTCTTGATATGGTACGGATGATTAATGTTAGCAACATATCAAGTATAACAGTGGGACTATTGTTTCTTGGTCGTGTTGCTCTTCTTTAGTAAAATATGAATATTTTTCAAACTTTGATTTCTCCTTTTGTATTAGCTCTCGCCTAACAACGTTTTCAATCAAAGTGTTAGTTATACTTGAATCTTGCTGCGGCCAAACAATGAGGCAAATCCATATGTAGCTCTTTTATGCCCACTAAAATTAGCCAAAAAGTTCATGAAACTTAATTGCAAATATATGTGAAGACGCTTATCGTCTTTCACTTATTGTCTATTCTATAATGTCTCAGTATTGCCATCTAAATTTGAGATTATATATCTTTTGTCATTTATTTACGATGTTCAGGGGTATTTCCTTATGTCATGCATGTTTGCATTTCGCTAAATTGGCATCAAATCACTGCAAGTCAGCGCTGATTCCTGCAAAATGTCGATGTTAACTTCCGCGGAGTTTGCGAGCCTTAGTGACAACACTACATTGCACATAACCAGGGGACATACCACTGCTCCTACCATGACGCTGTGCTGATTTGGACGACATCGTCGCCACGGCTACCATATAGCATAGTAAGGCCGGCATGATGGGAATATAACATGTACGTCAAGAGGCACTAGTAGAAAAGGGCCTATTGTCCCAGTTGGTGAGGGCCTTTAGTCCCGGTTCATGAACCGGGACTAAAGGGTCGATACTAATACCCTGGCCCTTTAGTACCGGTTCAATTCAGAACCGGGACAGATGGGCCTCCACGTGGCCTTTCCCCTGAGCCCAGGCAGGAGGGCCTTTTGTCCCGGTTGGTGGCATGAACCGAGACCAATAGGCATCCACGCGTCAGCATTTCTGTGGCTGGGGTTTTTGTTTTTTTTATAAGAGGGGGTTGGGGTTTTTGGGGGGGTTAATTTAGGTGTTTCATATATTGTGTTAGCTAGCTAATTAATAGAGAGAAGTGTCATCTCTTTTGTCCGTGCTTGGTCAACGCTACGTACTATACATCCGTATAGCTAGACACGCTAGCTAGCTAGTAACACTAGTGCAGAACCGGGCTTTAGTGCCGGTTCGTGACGGCCTTTAGTGCCGGTTGGCGAACCGGCACTAAAGAGTGGGGACTAAAGGCCCCCCCCCCCTTAGTACCGGTTCGTCACGAACCGGCGCTAAAGTGCAAACACATGGCACGAGCCGTGCCCGTGTGCGTGTAGGACATTAGTACCGGTTGGGTGTGTTTTTTTAATTTTTGCTTTAATTTTGTGTTTTCAATTTGGCTTTATTTTCCATTTAATTCTTTTTTGTTTGCTGGTATTTCACGATACTACAAATTGTGCACATTATGCATATATATTAAATAGATTTTCTCGTACGTAGAACATATATATATATATATATATATATATATATATATATATATATATATATATATATATATATATATATATATATATATATATATATATATATATATATATATATATATATATCATCGAATGTCTCACAGCCAACACCATTAACTATTCACACATATACACATGTATATACATATACAATTTCTACTACATGTTGCCTTGGTGCCTTCGGAGCACGATGACAAGTGGTTCATGGGGGCGGTAGCGGGTAGTAGTATTCTCCTTTCGGATCTATGACCTGGTCGAGCAAAAATCCGGCTATTTCCTCTTGAAGTGCTTGTATGCGGCCCGATGGTAGGAGCTTATCCCGCACTGATCTGAACTGTTAAGAAGGAGATCAATATGCATGTGTGTTAGTTGTGTGACTAGATATCGATAATGGTGTGAATAGTGTTCTGACAAAAACGTACCCAGTCTTGTCTATCAGATCTGCTCCTTTCGCACGTCATCATGCGAATGTTCTCGCAAACGTAGTATGCACACAGATTATTCCCTTTCGCTTGCCTCAGGGCCTTTACGAGAATGGAATTGAATCAGATAATGATTAATCAAGCATAATAATTAATTAATGATATTGAAACAAGAATTAAAGAGATGGTAGCTAGCTAGTACTACTTAATTACTTACCTTGGGTCGATGCCAAAACAATTTTTTTTTCCATTCTCCAGGAGTCACCGCGATGAACTTTGCCCATGCCCTGCCCGCCGGCAAAGAAAATTAATAAAGGGGTTATTAAATAGTTCATATCAGGAACTAATAGTTAATAATGATTGAAATTACCTGTTGACTATCCACTTCACTATGGTGTAGTCTTTATCTTTTTTAGTTAGTGAGTCCAGTAATTCAACGTTTGCATGTCTTAATTAAGCGGGCATGTGCATAAAATTAATGAACTACCGTAAATCGTATACACTTAATTATTAACATCTAGCTAGCTAGTAAGCAAAAACATAATTTGTAGTACAAGACAGTGTGACTCACGGGAAGTTGTATGGAAGTAGTATATCTTCGAAGGTATTGAGGCGCTTCAAGAACTCTAGCATGCTTTTCTATACAGCAGCTTTACAATGTTCAATCTCCCATATGTCCTGATTAATGGTATTTGGGTCAATGAACCCAACGCCATAGCGTCCAGCTTTTTTCATTTCATACATCTTCATCCTGCATATAATACCACAGAAAAAGAATATAGTGAGGATAATTACATGTAATGATTGATCAAAATTATCACTACATAACTAGCTTGAGACTTAAATTACAGAAAGAAATCACTTACAGACAATAGCAACTGACGATAGACTTGTCGAGTGCATCTTGATTAAATAACTGAAATAGTTCTGGATACGCAATGGCCAGAGCTTTCTCATGGTAATAATGCTCATGCTTCACATTCACCATGAGGGACTTTCGATTGGAAATCTTGGTAATGTTCATGTACCATTGATGCAATTGATACATTCTCGTTGGGAGGTCCTTGACCTTGTCTGGATGGACCAAAGGTTTGCCCCGGACATATTGCCATGTTATTTCCGATTCTTTAAGCGTAGGCATGGGCTCGATTTCGAGGAGTTGTCCAACAGAGATATTGAGCATTTGAGCCTGCATTATATGATCCTCTGTTATTACCACATCGCCATGCTGGGAACGCTAACGGTTTGCCCACAATAATATTTGGCGCGCGTACTACTCCTCTCATGTGTTGTTGGCACAACAAGCGGGGGGATCGCTTGCGCCGCCTGTTCTCCCAACTGGGGAACAGTTTTCTCGCATTTTTTGCCAGCTGCTTGTTGGCTCGAGCTTGAGCTCGCTTCCTTCTATAGTCGTGCTCGATGTGCCTTCCTGATTTGGCGCTCATAGTCTGAGTCAACAGGCTTGGGAGCTGGTTCTCTAGCCATACGAATGAAGTGGTCAATTACTTTCTCAGGCACTTTCTCCTTTGGCGGCGGTGCCGGTTTCGGTCCAAAATGGGCGTCCACTTGGGCTTGCACTATGGATGTGTTTTGCTCCTTAGTCATGTCGTAAGGCCTCTGAGGAAGAGGAGCGAGGCTTGGACCATATTTATATCGCTTACCTACGCCTGTACTTCCTGAACTACCTCGACTCGTATCGTTACGCACAAAAGCTGCGGGATGTCTCTTCTGCGATTGCTGAGATGGCGGAGACGGCTGACGTGGAGTTGGACCAGGAGAAGTGTCCTGACGATGTGCCGGACTTGAAGCAGGAGGTGTGGCCTGACATGGTGCCGGACTTGCAACCGGAGAAGTGGCATGACGCTGTGCCGGGCTTGAAACCGGAGGAGTCAGCTCACGCGTTCGGGGACTTGGAGGAGGTGGCGGACTTCGAGGAGGAGTCGTCTCACGCGTCCGTGGACTTGGAGGAGCGGGAGTCTGCTGACTCGGTGGCGGACTTCGAGGAGTCGGCAGACGACGCGGTGCCGGTGGACTTCGAAAGATTATGCAATCCTTTCTCCATAGGATGATTGTTGGAAATATGCCCTAGAGGCAATAATAAATTAGTTATTATTATATTTCCTTGTTCATGATAATTTTTTATTATTCATGCTATAATTGTATTGACCGAAAACCGCAATACATGTGTGGATACATAGACAACACCATGTCCCTAGTAAGCCTCTAGTGGACTAGCTCGTTGATCAATAGATGGTTACGGTTTCCTGACCATTGACATTGGATGTCGTTGATAACGGGATCACATCATTAGGAGAATGATGTGATGGACAAGACCCAATTCTAAGCCTAGCACAAAGATCGTGTAGTTCGCATGCTAAAGCTTTTCTAATGTCAAGTATCTTTTCCTTAGACCATGAGATTGTGCAACTCCCGGATACCGTAGGAATGCTTTGGGTGTACCAAACGTCACAACGTAACTGGGTGGCTATAAAGGTGCACTACAGGTATCTCCGAAAGTGTCTGTATGGTTGGCACGAATCGAGACTGGGATTTGTCACTCCGTGTAAACGGAGAGGTATCTTTGGGCCCACTCGGTAGGACATCATCATAATGTGCACAATGTGACCAAGGGGTTGATCACGGGATGATGTGTTACGGAACAAGTAAAGAGACTTGCCGGTAACGAGATTGAACAAGGTATCGGGATACCGACGATCGAATCTCGGGCAAGTACTATACCGCTAGACAAAGGGAATTGTATACGGGATTGATTGAGTCCTTGACATCGTGGTTCATCCGATGAGATCATCGTGGAACATGTGGGAGCCAACATGGGTATCCAGATCCCGCTGTTGGTTATTGACCGGAGAACGTCTCGGTCATGTCTGCATGATTCCCGAACCCGTAGGGTCTACACACTTAAGGTTCGATGACGCTAGGGTTATAAAGGAAGTTTGTATGTGGTTACCGAATTTTGTTCGGCGTCCCGGATGAGATCCCGGACGTCACGAGGAGTTCCGGAATGGTCCGGAGGTAAAGAATAATATATAGGAAGTGAGGTTTTCGCCACCGGAAGTGTTTCGGGGGTCACCGGTAATGTACCGGGACCACCGGAAGGGTTCCGGGGGTCCATCGGGAGGGGCCACCAGCCCGGAGGCTTGCATGGGCCTAGTGTGAAAGGACCAGCCCAGTGGGCTGGTGCGCCTCCACCAAGGCCCAAGGCGCAACTAGGAGGGGACAGGGGAAACCCTAGGCGCAGATGGGCCTAAAGGCCCACCCTAGGGCGCGCCCCCTCTCTCCCCCTCTTGGCCGCCCCTCCAACTCCCATCTAGGGCTGCCGCACCCCTAGGGTGGGAACCCTAGATGGGGGCGCAGCCACCTCCCCTCCTCCTATAAATAGTGGGGTTTGGGGCTGCCCAACACATGAGAACCTCTCCTCTTGGCGCAGCCCTACCTCTCTCCTTCTCCTCTCCTTGGTGCTTGGCGAAGCCCTGAAGGATTGCCACGCTCCTCCATCACCACCACGCCGTTGTGCTGCTACTGGACGGAGTCTTCCTCAACCTCTCCCTCTCCCCTTGCTGGATCAAGGCGTGGGAGACGTCACCGGGCTGTACGTGTGTTGAACGCGGAGGTGTTGGAAATATGCCCTAGAGGCAATAATAAAAGCATTATTATTATATTTCCTTGTTCATGATAATTGTCTTTTATTCATGCTATAACTGTATTATCCGGAAATCGTAATACACGTGTGAATACATAGACCACAATACGTCCCTAGTAAGCCTCTAGTAGACTAGCTCGTTGGTCAACAGATAGTCATGGTTTCCTGACTATGGACATCATATGTCATTGACAACGGGATCACGTCATTAGGAGAATGACGTGATGGACAAGACCCAATCCTAAGCATAGCACAAAGATCGTGTAGTTCGTTTTGCTAGAGCTTTTCCAATGTCAAGTATCTCTTCCTTAGACTGTGAGATCATGTAACTCCCGGATACCGTAGGAATGCTTTGGGTGTACCAAACGTCACAACGTGACTGGGTGACTATAAAGGTGCATTACAGGTATCTCCGAAAGTGTCTGTTGGGTTGACACGGATCGAGACAGGGATTTGTCACTCCGTATGACGGAGAGGTATCACTGGGCCCACTCGGTATTGCATCATCATAATGAGCTCAAAGTGATCAAGTGTCTGGTCACGGGATCATGCATTACGGTACGAGTAAAGTGACTTGCCGGTAACGAGACTAAACGAGGTATTGGGATACCGACGATCGAGTCTCGGGCAAGTAACATACCGTCTGACAAAGGGAATAGCATACGGGGTTGCTTGAACCCTCGACATCGTGGTTCATCCGATGACAACATCGAGGAGCATGTGGGAACCAACATGGATATCCAGATCCCGCTGTTGGTTATTGACCGGAGAGCGTCTCGGTCATGTCTACATGTCTCCCGAACCCGTAGGGTCTACACACTTAAGGTTCGGTGACGCTAGGGTTAATAGGAAGACTTGTATGTGATTACCGAATGTTGTTCGGAGTCCCGGATGAGATCCCGGACATCACGAGGAGTTCCGAAATGGTCTGGAGGTAAAGATTTATATATGGAAAGTGGTTAAACGGACTCCGGAAAGTTTCGGGGGTATACCGGTAATGTACCGGGGCCACCGGGAGGGTTCCGGAGGTCCACCGGGAGGGGCCACCCCTCCCGGGGGGCCACATGGGCTGTGTGGGAGAGGGAGCCAGCCCCTGGTGGGCTGGGCGCGCCTCCCCACCTAGGCCCATGCGGCTAGGGCATGGGGAGGGGAAACCCTAAAGGGGGCGCCCCCCTAGCTTGGGGGGCAAGCCACCCTCTCCTCCTCCCCTTTGGCCGCCGCCCCCATCTAGGGTTTCCCCTAGATGGCCGGCCCCCCTTGCCCTCTCCTCCTATAAATAGAGGGGTGGGGGAGGCTGCACACACCATTGAAGGCGCAGCCCCTCCCCTCCCCAACACCTCTCTTTCTCCACGCGAGCTTGGCGAAGCCCTGCCGGAGAACTGCCGTACCAACTGCACCACGCCGTCGTGCTGCCATTGGAGTTGTCTTCCTCAACCTCTCCTTCCTCCTTGCTGGATCAAGATGAAGGAGACGCCGTCGTCCCGTACGTGTGTTGAACGCGGAGGTGTTGTCCGTTCAGCACTTGGTCATCGGTGATCGGAATCACGTTGGGAACGTCTCCATCATCACCACTCCCTCGAACGCTTCCGTACTCGATCTACAAGTGGTATGTAGATGCAAACTCTCTCTCTTGACTCGTTGCTTAGTAGAACTCATAGATGGATCTTGGTGAAACCGTAGGAAAATTTTAATTTTCTGCAACGTTCCCCAACAGTGGCATCATGAGCTACGTCTATGCGTAGTTCTCTATTGCACGAGTAGAACACAATTTAGCTGTGGGCGTGGATCTTGCCAATTTACTTGCCGCTACTAGTCTTATCTTGCTTCCGCGGTATTGTGGGATGAAGCGGCCCGGACCAACCTTACACGTGCGCTTACGTGAGACCGGTTCCACCGACTAACATGCACTAGTTGCATAAGGTGGCTTATGGTGTCTGTCTCTCCTACTTTAGTTGGAGCGGATTCGATGAAAAGGGTCCTTATGAAGGGTAAATAGAAGTTGACAAGATCACGTTGTGGTTATTCGTAGGTAAGAAAACGTTCTTGCTAGAACCCAATTGCAGCCACGTAAAGATGCAACAACAATTAGAGGACGCCTAACTTGTTTTTGCAGCAATTGACATGTGATGTGATATGGCCAAGTTGTGATGAATGATGAATGACATATTGTGATGTATGAGATCATGTTCTTGTAATAGGAATCACGACTTGCATGTCGATGAGTATGACAACCGGCAGGAGCCATAGGAGTTGTCTTTATTTTGTATGACCTGCGTGTCATTGAAGAACGCCATGTAACTTACTTCACTTTATTGCTAAACGCGTTAGCCATAGAAGTAGAAGTAGTCGTTGGCGTGACAACTTCATGGAGGCACAATGATGGAGATCATGATGATGGAGATCATGGTTTCATGCCGGTGACAAGATGATCATGGAGCCCCGAAGATGGAGATCAATGGAGTTTTATGATATTGGCCATATCATGTCACTACTATATAATTGCATGTGATGTTTATTATGTTTATACATCTTGTTTACTTAGAACGACGGTAGTAAATAAGATGATCCCTTACAGCAATTTCAAGAAGTGTTTCCCCTAACTGTGCACCGTTACTAAAGTTCGTCGCTTCTAAGCACCACGTGATGATCGGGTGTGATGGATTCTTACGTTCACATACAACGGGTGTAAGACAGATTTACACACGCGAAAACACTTAGGGTTTACTTGACGAGCCTAGCATGTACAGACATGGCCTCGGAACACGGAGACCGAAAGGTCGAACACGAGTCGTATAGAAGATACGATCAACATGAGAATGTTCACCGATGATGACTAGTCCGTCTCACGTGATGATCGGACATGGCCTAGTCGACTCGGATCGTGTAACACTTAGATGACCAGAGGGATGTCTAATCTGAGTGGGAGTTCATTTAAATAATTTGATTAGATGAACTTAATTATCATGAACTTAGTCTAAAACTTTTTGAATGATATGTCTTGTAGATCAAATGGCCAACGCCATGTCAACTTGAACTTCAACGCTCCTAGAAAACCAAGCTGAAAGATGACGGCAGCAACTATACGGACTGGGTCCGAACTTGAGGATCATCCTCATAGCTGCCAGAAACAATATGTCCTAGAAGGACCGCTAGGTGACGCCCCTGTCCTGAGAACCAAGACATTATGAATGCTTGGCAGTCTTGTGCTGATGATTACTCCCTCGTTCAGTGCGGCATGCTTTACAGCTTAGAACCGGGGCTCCAAAAGCGTTTTGAGCATCACGGAGCATATGAGATGTTCGAGGAGCTGAAACTTGTTTTCCAAGCTCACGCCCGGGTCGAGAGATATGACATCTCCGACAAGTTCTATAGTTGTAAGATGGAGGAAAATAGTTCTGTCAGTGAGCACATTCTGAAGATGTCTGGGTTGCACAACCGTATGACCCAGCTGAATATTAACCTCCCTGATGAGGCGGTCATTGACAGAATCCTCCAGTCGCTCCCACCAAGCTACAAGAGCTTTGTGATGAACTACAACATGCAGGGGATGGTAAAGACCATTCCTGAAGTGTTCTCTATGCTGAAGTCAGCCGAGGTTGAAATCAAGAAAGAACATCAAGTGTTGATGGTCAATAAGACCACTAAGTTCAAGAAGGGCAAGGGCAAGAAGAACTTCAAGAAGGACGGCAAGGAGGTTGCCGCGCCCGGTAAGCAAGTTGCCGGGAAGAAGTCAAAGAATGGACCCAAGCCTGAGACTAAGTGCTTTTATTGCAAGGGGAGGGGTCACTGGAAGCGGAACTGCCCCAAATACTTAGCGGACAAGAAGGCCGGCAACACCAAATGTATATTTGATATACATGTAATTGATGTGTACTTTACCAGTACTCGTAGTAACTCCTGGGTATTTGATACCGGTGCCGTTGCTCATATATGTAACTCACAGCAGGAGCTGCGGAATAAGCGGAGACTGGCAAAGGACGAGGTGACGATGCGCGTCGGGAATGGTTCCAGAGTCGATGTGATCGCCGTCGGCACACTACCTCTTCATTTACCTACGGGATTAGTTATGAACCTTAATAATTGTTATTTGGTGCCAAGTTTGAGCATGAATATTGTATCTGGATCTCGTTTAATGCAAGATGGCTACTCATTTAAATCCGAGAATAATGGTTGTTCTATTTATATGAGAGATATGTTTTATGGTCATGCTCCGATGGTCAATGGTTTATTCTTAATGAATCTCGAGCGTAGTATTACACATGTTTATAGCGTGAATACCAAAAGATGTAAAGTTGATAACGATAGTCCCACATACTTGTGGCACTGCCGCCTTGGTCACATTGGTGTCAAGCGCATGAAGAAGCTCCATGCTGATGGACTTTTGGAGTCTCTAGATTATGAATCATTTGACACATGCAAACCATGCCTCATGGGCAAGATGACCAAGACTCCGTTCTCCGGAACAATGGAGCGAGCAACCAACTTGTTGGAAATCATACATACCGATGTATGCGGTCCAATGAGCGTTGAGGCTCGCGGAGGATATCGTTATGTTCTCACTCTCACGGATGACTTGAGTAGATATGGGTATGTCTACTTGATGAAACACAAGTCTGAGACCTTTGAAAAGTTCAAGGAATTTCAGAATGAAGTAGAGAATCAACGTGACCGAAAGATAAAATTTTACGATCAGATCGTGGAGGAGAATATTTAAGTCACGAATTTGGTACACACTTAAGAAAATGTGGAATCATTTCACAACTAACGCCGCCTGGAACACCTCAGCGTAACGGTGTGTCCGAACGTCGTAATCGCACTCTATTGGATATGGTGCGGTCTATGATGTCTCTTACTGATTTACCGCTATCATTTTGGGGATACGCTCTAGAGACAGCTACATTCACTTTAAATAGGGCACCGTCTAAGTCCGTTGAGACGACACCGTATGAATTATGGTTTGGGAAGAAACCTAAGCTGTCGTTTCTAAAAGTTTAGGGATGCGATGCTTATGTCAAGAAACTTCAACCTGAAAAGCTCGAACCCAAGTCGGAAAAATGCGTCTTCATAGGATACCCTAAAGAAACCATTGGGTATACCTTTTACTTAAGATCCGAGGGCAAGATCTTTGTTGCCAAGAACGGATCCTTTCGGAAAAGAGTTTCTCTCGAAAGAAGTAAGTGGGAGGAAAGTAGAACTCGATGAAGTACTACCTCTTGAACAGGATAGTAGTGCACCTCGGAAAATGTTCTGTGATGCCTACACCAACTGAAGAGGAAATTCATGATGATGATCAAGGTACTTGGATCAAGTTGCTACTGAACTTCAGAGGTCCACTAGGACACGCTCCGCACTGCAGTGGTACGGCAACCCTGTCACGGAAATCATGTTGTTAGACAACAAAGAACCTTCAAACTATGAAGAAGCGGTGGCGGGCCCAGATTCCAACAAATGGCTAGAAGCCATGAAGTCCGAGATAGAATCCATGTATGAAAACAAAGTGTGGACTTTGACTGACTTGCCCGATGATCGGCGAGCGATAGAAAACAAATGGATCTTTAAGAAGAAGACGGACGCGGATGGTAATGTCACCATCTATAAAGCTCGACTTGTCGCTAAGGGTTATCGGCAAGTTCAAGGGATTGACTACGATGAGACTTTCTCTCCCGTAGCGAAGCTTAAGTCCGTCCGAATCATGTTAGCAATTGCCGCATACTATGATTATGAGATATGGCAGATGGACGTCAAAACAGTGTTCCTTAACGGATATCTTAAGGAAGAGCTGTATATGATGCAGCCGGAGGGTTTTGTCGATCCTAAGAATGCTGACAAAGTATGCAAGCTCCAGCGATCCATTTATGGGCTGGTGCAAGCATCTCGGAGTTGGAACATTCGCTTTGATGAAATGATCAAAGCGTTTGGGTTTATGCAGACTTATGGAGAAGCCTGCGTTTACAAGAAAGTGAGTGGGAGCTCTGTAGCATTTCTCATATTATATGTAGATGACATACTTTTGATGGGAAATGATATAGAATTCTTGGACATCATTAAGGCCTACTTGAATAAGTGTTTTTCAATGAAGGACCTTGGAGAAGCTGCTTATATATTAGGCATCAAGATCTATAGAGATAGATCGAGACGCCTCATAGGTCTTTCACAAAGCACATACCTTGATAAGATTTTGAAGAAGTTCAAAATGGATCAGTCCAAGAAGGGGTTCTTTCCTGTGTTGCAAGGTGTGAGATTGAGCTCAGCTCAATGCCCGACCACGGCAAAAGATAAAGAAGAGATGAGTGTCATCCCCTATGCCTCAGCTATAGGATCTATTATGTATGCCATGCTGTGTACCAGACCTGATGTAAACCTTGCCGTAAGTTTGGTAGGAAGGTACCAAAGTAATCCCGACAAGGAACACTGGACAGCGGTCAAGAATATCCTGAAGTACCTGAAAAGGACAAAGGACATGTTTCTCGTTTATGGAGGTGACGAAGTGTTGGGGAACGTAGTAATTTCAAAAAATTTCCTACGAACACGCAAGACCATGGTGATGGCATAGCAACGAGAGGGGAGAGTGTCCGTCCACGCACTCGTGAGACCGAAAGCGGAAGCGTTATAACAACGCTGTTGATGTAGTCGACGCCTTCACGATCCGACCGATCCAAGCACCGAACGTCACGGCACCTCCGAAGTTCTGCACACGCTCAGCTCGATGACGATCCCGAGTCCGATCCAGCAAAGTGTCGGGGATGAGTTCCACAAGACGACGGCGTGGTGACGATGTTGATGCTCCACCGACGCAGGGCTTCGCCTAAGCTCCGCGACGATATGACTTCTCCGCGCAGGGCTTCGCCTAAGCTCTCTGACGATATGACCGAAGTGGAATATGGTGGAGGGGGCACCGCACACGGCTAAGGAACGATCCGTAGATCAACTTGTGTGTCATGGGGTGCCCCTGCCCTCAGAGATATAAAGGAGCAAAGGGGGTGCGGCCGGCCCTAGGGAGGCGCTGGCCGAGGAGTCCTACTCCCACCGGGAGTAGGACTACCCCTCTCCTAGTTGGAGTAGGATTGGGGAGGGGAAGAGGAAGGGCGCCCCCTCTCCTTGTCCTATTCGGACTAGAGGGGAGGGGGCGCGCGCCTGCCCTGTCCGCCCTTCCTCTTCTCCCTTGTGGCCCATTAAGGCCCATATACCCCGGGGTTCCGTAACCCCGGTGTTCCGTAACTTCCTGTTTTCATTCGAACCCTTCAAGTCCAAACATAGGCTTCCAATATATCAATTTTATGTCTTGACCATTTCGAGACTCCTCGTCATGTCCGTGATCATATCCGGGACTCAACAACCTTCGTGCATCAATACTTATAAACTCATAATGAACTGTCATCGAACGTTAAGCGTGCGGACCCTACGGGTTCGAGAACTATGTAGACATGACCTAGAACCATTCTCGGTCAATAACCAATAGCGGAACCTGGATGCCCATATTGGTTCCTACATATTCTACGAAGATCTTTATCGGTCAAACCGCATAACGACATACGTTGTTCCTTTGTCATCGGTATGTTACTTACCCGAGATTCGATCGTCGGTATCCAATACCTAGTTCAATCTCGCTACCGTAAGTCTCTTTACTCGTTCCGTAATACATCATCTCACAACTAACTCATTAGTTGTAATGCTTGCAAGGCTTAAGTGATGTGTATCACCGAGAAGGCCCAGAGATACCTCTCCGACAATCGGAGTGACAAAACCTAATCTCAAATACGCCAACCCAACAAGTACCTTTGGAGACACCTGTAGTACTCCTTTATAATCACCCAGTTACGCCAGACGCTTGGTAGTACCAAAGTGTTCCTCCGTAAACGGAGTTGCATAATCTCATAGTTACAGGAACATGTATAGGTCATGAAGAAAGCATTAGCAACATACTAAACGATCAAGTGCTAAGCTAACGGAATGGGTCATGTCAATCACATCATTCTCCTAATGATGTGATCCCATTAATCAAATGACAACACATGTCTATGGTTAGGAAACATAACCATCTTCGATTAATGAGCTAGTCTTGTAGAGGCATACTAGTGACTATCTGTTTGTCTATGTATTCACACATGTATTATGTTTCCGGTTAATACAATTCTAGCATGAATAATAAACATTTATCATGATATAAGGAAATAAATAATAACTTTATTATTGCCTCTAGGGCATATTTCCTTCAGTCTCCCACTTGCACTAGAGTCAATAATCTAGATTACACAAGAATGATTCTAACACCCATGGAGTCTTGGTGCTGATCATGTTTTGCTCGTGGAAGAGGCTTAGTCAACGGGTCTGCAACATTCAGATCCGTATGTATTTTGCAAATCTCTATGTCTCCCACTTGGACTTGGTCCCGAATGGAATTGAAGCATCTCTTGATATGCTTGGCCCTCTTGTGAAATCTGGATTCCTTTGCCAAGGCAATTGCACCAGATTGTCACAGAAGATCTTCATTGGTCCCGATGCACTAGGTATAACACCTAGATCGGAAATGAACTCTTTCATCCAGACTCTTCATTTGCTGCTTCCAAGCAGCTATATACTCCGCTTCACATGTAGATCCCGCCACGACGCTTTGTTTAGAACTGCACCAACCGACAGCTCCACCGCTTAATAAAAATACGATCCGGTTTGCGATTTAGAATCGTCCGGATCAGTGTCAAAGCTTGCATCGACGTAACCATTTACGACTAGCTCTTTGTCACCTCCATATACGAGAAACATATCCTTAGTCCTTTTCGGTATTTCAGGATGTTCTTGACCGCTGTCCAAAGATCCACTCTGGATTACTTTGGTACCTTCCTGCCAAGCTTACAGCTAAGCATACGTCAGTCTGGTACACAGCATTGCATACATGATAGAGCCTATGGCTGAAGCATAGGGAACATCTTTCATTTTCTCTCTATCTTCTGCTGTGGTCGGGCATTGAGTCTGACTCAATCTTACACCTTGTAATACAGGTAAAAAACCTTTCTTTGCCTGATCCATTTTGAACTTCTTCAAAACTTTATCAAGGTATGTGCTTTGTGAAAGTCCAATTAAGCGTCTTGATCTATCTCTATAGATCTTGATGCCCAATATGTAAGCAGCTTCACCGAGGTCTTTCATTGAAAAACTTTTATTCAAGTATCCTTTTATGCTATCCAGAAATTCTATATCATTTCCAATCAATAATATGTCGTCCACATATAATATTAGAAATGCTACAGAGCTCCCACTCACTTTCTTGTAAATACAGGCTTCTCCAAAAGTCTGTATAAAACCATATGCTTTGATCACACTATCAAAGCGTTTATTCCAACTCCGAGAGGCTTGCACCAGACCATAAATTGATCGCTGGAGCTTGCACACCTTGTTAGTACCCTTTGGATCGACAAAACCTTCTGGTTGCATCATATACAACTCTTCTTCTAGAAATCCATTCAAGAATGCAGTTTTTACATCCATTTGCCAAATTTCATAATCATAAAATGCGGCAATTGCTAACATGATTCGGACATACTTAAGCATCGCTACGGGTGAGAAAGTCTCATCGTAGTCAACCCCTTGAACTTGTCGAAAACCTTTCGCAACAAGTCGAGCTTTGTAGACAGTTATATTACCATCGGCGCCAGTCTTCTTCTTAAAGATCCATTTATTCTCAATGGCTTGCCGATCATCGGCAAGTCAACCAAAGTCCATACTTTGTTCTCATACATGGATCCCATCTCAGATTTCATGGCTTCCAGCCATTTTGCGAATCTGGGCTCACCATCGCTTCTTCATAGTTTGTAGGTTCGCCATGGTCAAGTAACATGACTTCCGAATAGGATTACCGTACCACTCGTGCGATTTTACTCTGGTTGACCTCTGAAGTTCAGTAGTAACTTGATCTGAAGCTTCATGATCATCATCATTAGTTTCCTCACTAATTGGTGTAGTTGTCACAGAACCATTTCTTGTGATGAACTACTTTCCAATAAGGGAGCAGATACAGATTATCTCATCAAGTTCTACTTTCCTCCCACTCACTTCTTTCGAGAGAAACTCCTTCTCTAGAAAGGATCCGAATTTAGCAACGAAAATCTTGCCTTCAGATCTTTGATAGAAGGTGTACCCAACAGTCTCCTTTGGGTATCCTATGAAGACACATTTTTCCGATTTGGGTTCGAGCTTATCTGGTTGAAGTTTCTTCACATAAGCATCGCAGCCCCAATCTTTAAGAAACGACAACTTTGGTTCTTGCCAAACCACAGTTCATACGGTGTCGTCTCAACGGATTTAGATGGTGCCCTATTTAACGTGAATGCGGCCGTCTCTAAAGCATATCCCCAAAACGATAGCGGTAAATCAGTAAGAGACATCATAGATCGCACCATATCAAGTAAAGTACGATTCGACGCTCGACACACCATTTCTCTGTGGTGTTCGGGTGGCGTGAGTTGCTAAACTATTCCACATTGTTTCAAATGTAAACCAAACTCGTAACTCAAATATTCTCCTCCACGATCAGATCGTAGAAACTTTATTTTCTTGTTACGATGATTTTCCACTTCACTCTGAAGTTCTTTGAACTTTTCAAATGTTTCAGATTTGTGTTTCATTAAGTAGATATACCCATATCTACTCAAATCATCTGTGAAGGTGAGAAAATAACGATACCCGCCAAGGCCTCAACATTCATTGGACCACAAACATCAGTATGTATGATTTCCAACAAATCAGTTGCTCGCCCATAGTTCCGGAGAACGGCGTTTTGGTCATCTTGCCCATGAGGCACGGTTCGCAAGTACCAAGTGATTCATAATCAAGTGATTCTAGAAGCCCATCAAGATGGAGTTTCTTCATGCGTTTTACAATCGATATGACCTAAACGGCAAGTGCCACAAATAAGTTGCACTATCATTATCAACTCTGCATCTTTTGGCTTCAACATTATGAATATGTGTATCACTACTGTCGAGATTCAACAAGAATAGACCATTCTTCAAGGGTGCATGACCATAAAAGATATTACTCATATAAATAGAACAACCATTATTCTCTGATTTAAATGAATAACCGCCTCACATCAAACAAGATCCAGATATAATGTTCATGCTCAACGCTGGCACCAAATAACAATTATTTAGGTCTAAAACTAATCCCGAAGGTAGATGTAGAGGTAGCGTGCCGACCGCGATCACATTGACTTTGGAACCGCTTCCCACGCCAGCATCGTCACCTCGCCCTTTGCCAATGCTCGTCTATTCCGTAGTCCCTGCTTTGAGTTGCAAATATTAGCAATGTAACCAGTATCAAATACCCAGGTGCTACTACGAGCTCTAGTAAGGTACACATCAATAACATGTATATCACATATACCTTTGTTCACCTTGCCATCCTTCTTATCCGCCAAATACTTGGGGCAGTTCCGCTTCCAGTGTCCAGTCTGCTTGCAGTAAAAACACTCAGTTTCAGGTTTAGGTCCAGACTTGGGTTTCTTCTCTTGATCAGCAACTTTCTTGCTGTTCTTTTTGAAGTTTCCCTTCTTCTTCCCTTTGCCCTTTTTCTTGAAACTAGTGGTCTTGTTGACCATCAACACTTGATGCTCTTTCTTGATTTCTACCTCCGCGGCTTTTAGCATTGCGAAGAGCTCAGGAATTGTCTTAGTCATTCCTTGCATATTATAGTTCATCACGAAGCTCTTGTAGCTTGGTGGCAGTGATTGGAGAATTCTGTCAATGACACTATCATCCGGAAGAGTAACTCCCAGTTGAATCAAGTGATTATTATACCCAGACATTTTGAGTATATGTTCACTGACAGAACTATTCTCCTCCATCTTGCAGCTATAGAACTTATTGGAGACTTCATATCTCTCAATCCGGGCATTTGCTTGAAATATTAACTTCAACTCCTGGAACATCTCATATGCTCCATGACGCTC
This sequence comes from Aegilops longissima, assembly GCA_021605205.1. NCBI lineage: Eukaryota > Viridiplantae > Streptophyta > Magnoliopsida > Poales > Poaceae > Aegilops > Aegilops longissima. The sequence continues at coordinate 2,042,675 of JAHIAM010006564.1, read as the reverse complement.
AAAACGCCGTTGAAGACCCGGTTCTAAGCCGTAAAGCATGGCACACTGAACTATTGAGTAGTCATCAGCTTTGCTTTGCCGACGTTCACAACTTCTGGCTCAGCTCCTGCAGCAGGCCTATCACCCAGCGGTGCTTCCAGGACGTAATTTTTCTTGTGCAGCAATGCGGATAATCCTCAAGTTACGGACCCAGTCCGTGTAATTGCTACCATCATCTTTCAACTTTGCTTTCTCAAGGAACGCATTAAAATTCAACGGAACAACAGCACGAGCCATCTATCTACAGTAAACATAGACAAGCAAAATACTATCAGGTACTAAGCTCATGATAAATTTAAGTTTAATTAATCATATTAAAAACTCCCACTTAGACAGACATCTCTAGTTATCTAAGTGATCACGTGATCCAAATCAACTAAACCATGTCCGATCATCACGTGAGATGGAGTAGTTTCAATGGTGAACATCACTATGTTGATCATATCTACTATATGATTCACGCTCGACCTTTCGGTCTCCGTGTTCCGAGGCCATATCTGTTATATGCTAGGCTCGTCAAGTTTAACCTGAGTATTCGCGCGTGCAACTGTTTTGCACCGTTGTAGATGGACGAGAACTTATCACACCCGATCATCACGTGGTGTCCGGGTACTACGAACTTTGGCAACGGTGCATACTCAGGAGAACACTTCTTGATAATTTTAGTGAGAGATCATCTTATAATGCTACCGCCAATCAAAGCAAGATAAGATGCATAAAGGATAAACATCACATGCAATCAATATAAGTGATATGATATGGTCATCATCATCTTGTGCTTGTGATCTCCATCGCTGAAGCACCATCATGATCACCATCGCCACCGGCGCGACACCTTGATCTCCATCGTAGCATCGTTGTCGCCTCGCCAACTATTGCTTCTACGACTATCGCTATTGCTTAGTGATAAAGTAAAGCAATTACATGGCGCTTGCATTTCATACAATAAAGCGACAACCATATGGCTCCTGCCAGCCATTTATAACTCGTTACAAAACATGATCATCTCATACAATAAAATATAGCATCACGCCTTGACCACATCACATCACAACATGCCCTGCAAAAACAAGTTAGACGTCCTCTACTTTGTTGTTGCAAGTTTTACGTGGCTGCTACGGGCTGAGAAAGAACCGTTTTACCTACGCATCAAAACCACAACGATAGTTTGTCAAGTTGGTGCTGTTTTAACCTTCGCAAGGACCGGGCGAGCCACACTCGGTTCAACTAAAGTGAGAGAGACAGACACCCGCCGGTCACCTTTAAGCAACGAGTGCTCGAGCGGTGAAACCAGTCTCGCGCGTAAGCGCACGCGTAATGTCGGTCCGGCCGCTTCATCTCACAATACCGCTGAACCAAAGTATGACATGCTGGTAAGCAGTATGACTTATATCGCCCACAACTCACTTGTGTTCTACTCGTGCATATGACATCAACGCATAAAACCAGGCTCGATGCCACTGTTGGGGAACGAGTAATTTCAAAATTTTCCTACGAACACGCAAGACCATGGTGATGGCATAGCAACGAGAGGGAGAGTGTCCGCCCACGCACTCGTGAGACCGAAAGCGAAGCGTTATAACAACGCGGTTGATGTAGTCGACGCCTTCACGATCCGACCGATCCAAGCACCGAACGTGACGGCACCTCCGAGTTCTGCACACGCTCAGCTCGATGACGATCCCGGACTCCGATCCAGCAAAGTGTCGGGATGAGTTCCACAAGCACGACGGCGCAGGACGATGTTGATGCTCCACCGACGCAGGGCTTCGCCTAAGCTCCGCGACGATATGACTTCTCCGGCGCAGGCTTCGCCTAAGCTCTCTGACGATATGACCAAGTGGAATATGGTGGAGGGGGCACCGCACACGGCTAAGGAACGATCCGTAGATCAACTTGTGTGTCATGGGGTGCCCCCTGCCCCAGATATAAAGGAGCAAAGGGGGTGCGGCCGGCCCTAGGGAGGCGCTGCCGAGGAGTCCTACTCCCACCGGAGTAGGACTACCCCCTTCTCCTAGTTGGAGTAGGATTGGGAGGGGAAGAGGGAAGGCGCCGCCTCTCCTTGTCCTATTCGGACTAGAGGGGAGGGGGCGCGCCTGCCCTGTCCGCCCTTCCTCTTCTCCTTGTGGCCCATTAAGGCCCATATACCCCGGGGTTCCGTAACCCCGGTGTTCCGTAACTTCCTGTTTTCATTCGAACCCTTTCAAGTCCAAACATAGGCTTCCAATATATCAATCTTTATGTCTCGACCATTTCGAGACTCCTCGTCATGTCCGTGATCATATCCGGGACTCAACAACCTTCGTGCATCAATACTTATAAACTCATAATGAACTGTCATCGAAGCGTTAAGCGTGCGGACCCTACGGGTTCGAGAACTATGTAGACATGACCTAGAACCATTCTCGGTCAATAACCAATAGCGGAACCTGGATGCCCATATTGGTTCCTACATATTCTACTTAAGATCTTTATTGGTCAAACCGCATAACGACATACGTTGTTCCCTTTGTCATCGGTATGTTACTTACCCGAGATTCGATCGTCGGTATCCAATACCTAGTTCAATCTCGTTACAGTAAGTCTCTTTACTCGCTCCGTAATACATCATCTCACAACTAACTCATTAGTTGTAATGCTTGCAAGGCTTAAGTGATGTGTATCACCGAGAAGGCCCAGAGATACCTCTCCGACAATCGGAGTGACAAAACCTAATCTCAAATACGCCAACCCAACAAGTACCTTTGGAGACACCTGTAGTACTCCTTTATAATCACCCAGTTCGCTGTGACGCTTTGGTAGTACCAAAAGTGTTCCTCCGGTAAACGGGAGTTGCATAATCTCATAGTTACAGGAACATGTATAGGTCATGAAGAAAGCATTAGCAACATACTAAACGATCAAGTGCTAAGCTAACGGAATGGGTCATGTCAATCACATCATTCTCCTAATGATGTGATCCCATTAATCAAATGACAACACATGTCTATGGTTAGGAAACATAACCATCTTCGATTAATGAGCTAGTCTTGTAGAGGCATACTAGTGACTATCTGTTTGTCTATGTATTCACACATGTATTATGTTTCCGGTTAATACAATTCTAGCATGAATAATAAACATTTATCATGATATAAGGAAATAAATAATAACTTTATTATTGCCTCTAGGGCATATTTCCTTCACGAAGAGCTCGTCGTAAAGGGTTACGTCGACGCTAGCTTCGACACAGATCTGGATGACTCTAAGTCACAAACCGGATACGTGTATATGTTGAATGGTGGAGCAGTAAGCTGGTGCAGCTGCAAGCAGAGCGTCGTGGCGGGATCTACATGTGAAGTGGAGTACATGGCAGCCTCGGAGGCAGCGATGAAGCAATTTGGGTGAAGGAGTTCATCACCGACCTAGAGTCATACCCAATGCGTCGGGGCCGATCAAACTCTTCTCGTGACAACACTGAGCTATTGCCCTTGCCAAGGAGCCCATGTTTCACAAGAAGACCAGGCACATCAAGCGTCGCTTCAACTCCATCCGTGAAAATGTTCAGGATGGAGACATAGAAATTTGTAAAGTGCATACGGATCTGAATGTTGCGGATCCGTTGACTAAACCTCTCTCGCGGGCAAAACATGATCAACACCAGAACTCTATGGGTGTTCGATTCATCACAATGTAACTAGATTATTGACTCTAGTGCAAGTGGGAGATTGTTGGAAATATGCCCTAGAGGCAATAATAAAAGCATTATTATTATATTTCCTTGTTCATGATAATTGTCTTTTATTCATGCTATAACTGTATTATCCGGCAATCGTAATACACGTGTGAATACATAGACCACAATACGTCCCTAGTAAGCCTCTAGTAGACTAGCTCGTTGGTCAACAGATAGTCATGGTTTCCTGACTATGGACATCATATGTCATTGACAACGGATCACGCCATTAGGAGAATGACGTGATGGACAAGACCCAATCCTAAGCATAGCACAAAGATCGTAGTTCGCTTTTGCTAGAGCTTTTCCAATGTCAAGTATCTCTTCCTTAGACCGTGAGATCGTGTAACTCCCGGATACCGTAGGAATGCTTTGGTGTACCAAACGTCACAACGTGATCGCGTGACTATAAAGGTGCATTACAGGTATCTCCGAAAGTGTCTGCTGGGTTGAAACGGATCGAGACAGGATTTGTCACTCCGTATGACGGAGAGGTATCACTGGGCCCACTCGGTAGTGCATCATCATAATGAGCTCAAAGTGATCAAGTGTCCGTCACGGATCATGCATTACGGCACGAGTAAAGTGACTTGCCGGTAACGAGACTAAACGAGGTATTGGGATACCGACGATCGAGTCTCGGGCAAGTAACATACCGTCTGACAAAGGGAATAGCATACGGGGGTTGCTTGAACCCTCGACATCGTGGTTCATCCGATGACAACATCGAGGAGCATGTGGGAACCAACATGGGTATCCAGATCCCGCTGTTGGTTATTGACCGGAGAGCGTCTCGGTCATGTCTACATGTCTCCCGAACCCGTAGGGTCTACACACTTAAGGTTCGGTGACGCTAGGGTTAATAGGAAGACTTGTATGTGATTACCGAATGTTGTTCGGAGTCCCGGATGAGATCCCGGACGTCACGAGGAGTTCCGGAATGGTCCGGAGGTAAAGATTTATATATGGAAAGTGGTTAAACGGACTCCGGAAAGTTTCGGGGGTATACCGGTAATGTACCAGGGCCACCGGGAGGGTTCCGGAGGTCCACCGGGAGGGGCCACCCCTCCCGGGGGGCCACATGGGCTGTGTGGGAGAGGGAGCCAGCCCCTGGTGGGCTGGGCGCGCCTCCCCACCTAGGCCCATGCGGCTAGGGCATGGGGAGGGGAAACCCTAAAGGGGGCGCCCCCCTAGCTTGGGGGGCAAGCCACCCTCTCTCCTCCCTTGTCACGCCCCCCCATCTAGGGTTTCCCCTAGATGGCCGGCCCCCCTTGCCCTCTCCTCCTATAAATAGAGGGGTGGGGGGGAGGGCTGCACACACCATTGAAGGCGCAGCCCCTCCCCTCCCCAACACCTCTCTTTCTCCACGCGAGCTTGGCGAAGCCCTGCCGGAGAACTGCCGTACCAACTGCACCACGCCGTCGTGCTGCCATTGGAGTTGTCTTCCTCAACCTCTCCTTCCTCCTTGCTGGATCAAGACGAAGGAGACGCCGTCGTCCCGTACGTGTGTTGAACGCGGAGGTGCTGTCCGTTCAGCACTTGGTCATCGGTGATCGGAATCACGTTGGGAACGCTCCATCATCACCACTCCCTCGAACGCTTGCATCGATCTACAAGTGGTATGTAGATGCAAACTCTCTCTTGACTCGTTGCTTAGTAGAACTCATAGATGGATCTTGGTGAAACCGTAGGAAAATTTTAATTTTCTGCAACGTTCCCCAACAGGAGGTGCCGTCCGTTCGGCACTAGGATCTCTGGCGATTTGGATCACGACGAGTACGAATCCTTCAACCCCGTTCTCTTGAACGCTTCCTCTTGGCGATCTACAAGGGTATGTAGATGCACTCTCATTCCCCTAACAATTATACGATGTATGGCCTCTCCGAGTGTGCGCTCGTCTTCACCTCTAGGAATGTCAAGCGTTAGCCCCGAATATGGGTCCACCACTTCATCAACCATGACACTAGCATAGCCCTCTGGAATCGGGATGCAATGGTAGGTTGCTTCGGGGGTAACTGGAAAAGCAATGCCATCCGCCACCTTCATGGATATGTTCTTCATTTTGGAGTGTAGCTCACAGTTTGTGTTCTCTATGATGTCATCCACAGGGTATGTATCCAGCAGTGTGTCGCCCGGGGCAGAACAACGCTGCTTCTCGGCAATAGATGGGACGGTGCTATCCAATGCTGGACGATCATCCGTTTGCTGCTGCTGCTGCTGAGACCCCCTTTCCTGGCTAAGTGAGTCGATCTGCTGCTGCTGCTGCTGGAATTTGAGTGCCAGGTCCTCGTGCCTTGCTTCTAGGCCTTGAAGACGTTCTGCGTCCTGCTTCCTCTGCTCCTCCTCCAGCTTCCTCTTCTTCTCCTCCTCCATCTTCTTTCTTGCACGGGACCTGTAGTCGTCATTCCAGTCCGAAAAGCCCTCATACCAGGGAATAACACCCATGCCTCGTGTTCTTCCCGGGTGTTCAGGATTTCCTGTATGCTGCGTGAGCTCGCTGTTCTCTCATTGGGCGTGAACACCCCGCCGAGCTTCTTCTATTAAGCGCCAATTATCTTTTGTTCGCTCCTTTAGACTTGACTTCTTCAAACCAGGCCTGTCTTCGGGTCCAACGCCCCCCATGCGCATAGAACCAAGTTCTGCACCTGGGGGGCCAGTGCCGGGTAACCGGAGTGACCCCTGCATCCTCCATCTCTTGCTCAGACTTATATAAGTAAAAAACAGAATAATTTCTAAAATTTCTATAACTAAAAAACAGAAAAATTTATAACAAACAAACTAATGTGTGTAGTGTGTGTGTGTGTGTGTGCGTAGTGTGTGTGTGTGTGCGTGTGTGTAGTACTCTGTGTGTGTGTGGACATTGGCGTCAGGAAGCTCATCAAGCGAGGCGGCGACGACGGGCGGCGACGAAGGGCGACGGACGGGCGGTGACGACGGGCGACGGACGGGCGACGACGACGGGCGGGCGGCGGGGCGACGGACGGGCAGCGAGACGACGGGCGGGCGGGCGCGGCGACGGCACGGGACGGGACGGCGGCGGCGGCGGCGACGGGCGCGGCGAGCGGGCGGGACGGCTGGGGTCGGCGACGAGGGGCGGGGGCGGCGACGATCGGGGCAGGGCGGTGCGACGGGGGGAGGAAACAGAGGGAAGAACAGAGGGAAACTGAATTTTTTTCAAGTGTTGTATATATAGGATGAAGGAAATATGCCCTAGAGGCAATAATAAAGTTATTATTTATTTCCTTATATCATGATAAATGTTTATTATTCATGCTAGAATTGTATTAACCGGAAACATAATACATGTGTGAATATATAGACAAACAGTATGTCACTAGTATGCCTCTACTTGACTAGCGTTGTTAATCAAAGATGGTTATGTTTCCTAACCATGAACAAGGAGTTGTTATTTGATTAACAAGGTCACATCATTAGTTGAATGATCTGATTGACATGACCCATTCCGTTAGCTTAACAGTTGATCGCTTAGTATGTTAATGCTTTCTTCATGACCCATACATGTTCCTATAACTATGAGATTATGCAACTCCTGCTTACGGAGGAACACTTTGGTACTACCAAACGTCACAACGAATCGGGTGATTATAAAGGAGTACTACAGGTGTCTCCAAAGGCAGATGTTGGGTTGGCGATTTCGAGATTAGGATTTGTCACTCCGAATGTCGGAGAGGTATCTCTGGGCCCTCTCGGTAATGCACATCACTTAAGCCTTGCAAGCATTACAACTAATGAGTTGGTTGTGAGATGATGTATTACGGAACGAGTAAAGAGACTTACCGGTAACGAGATTGAACTAGGTATTGGATACCGACGATCGAATCTCGGGTAAGTAACATACCGATGACAAAGGGAACAACGATGTCGTTATGCGGTTTGACCGATAAAGATCTTCGAGAATATGTAGGAACCAATATGGGCATCCAGGTTCCGCTATTGGTTATTGACCGAGAATGGTTCTAGGTCATGTCTACATAGTTCTCGAACCGTAGGGTCCGCACGCTTAAGGTTTCAATGACGGTTATTATGAGTTTATGTATTTTGATGTACCAAGGAGTTCGAGTCCCGGATGTGATCACGGACATGACGAGGAGTCTCAAATGGTCGAGACATAAAGATTGATATATTGATGGTTATATTCGACACCGGAAAGGTTCCGGAAGTTTCGGAGAAAACCGGAGTGCCGAGGGGTTACCGAACCCCCGGGAAGTTATGGGCCTTATTGGGCCAAGAGGGAGAGAGAGGGCTGCACCAAGAGGTGGTGCGCCTCCATGGGGAGTCCGACTGACTAGGAGGGGGGCAGCCCCTTTCCCTCTCCCTCTCCCTCTCTTCCTTCCCCTTCCCTCTTCCTAGTAGGACTAGGAAAGGGAGTCCTACTCCTACTAGGAGGAGGACTCCCCCCCTTGGTGCGCCCCAAGGCTGGCCGGCCTCCCCTTGCTCCTTTATATACGGGGCAGGGGGCACCCTAGAACACACAAGTTGATCTACGGATCGCTCCTTAGCCGTGTCGGTGCCCCCTCCACCATATTCCACCTCGGTCATATTGTAGCGGTGCTTAGGCGAAGCCCTGCGACGGTAGAACATCAAGATCGCCACCACGCCGTCGGTCGACGGAACTCCTTCCCGACGCTTTGCTGGATCGGAGCTCGGGATCGCCATCGAGCTGAACGTGTGCCAAGAACTCGGAGGTGCCGGAGTAACGGTGCTTGGATCGGTCGGATCGTGAAGACGACGACTACATCAACAGCGTTAATATAACGCTTCGCTTTCGGTCTACGAGGGTACGTGGACGGACACTCTCCCCTCTCGTTGCTATGCCATCACCATGGTCTTGCGTGATCGTAGGAAAATTTTGAAATTACTACGTTTCCCAACAGTGGTATCCGAGCCAGGTTTTATGCGTTGATGTCATATGCACGAGTAGAACACAAGTGAGTTGTGGGCGATACAAGTCATACTACCTACCAGCATGTCATACTTTGGTTCAGCGGTATTGTGAGATGAAGCGGCCCGGACCGACATTACGCCAGACGCTTACGCGAGACTGGTTTCACCGCTGTGAGCACTCGCTTGCTTAAAGGTGACCGGCGGGTGTCTGTCTCTCTCACTTTAGTTGAACCAAGTATGGCTACGCCCGTCCTTGAGAAGGTTAAACGGAGTCTATTTGACGAAGTATCGCTGTGGTTTTGATGCGTAGGTAAGAACGGTTCTTGCTCAGCCCGTAGCAGCCACGTAAAACTTGCAACAACAAAGTAGAGGACGCCTAACTTGTTTTTGCAGGGCATGTTGTGATGTGATATGGTCAAGACGTGATGCTATATTTTATTGTATGAGATGATCATGTTTTGTAACCGAGTTATCGGCAATCGGCAGGAGCCATATGGTTGTCGCTTATTGTATGAAATGCAACGCCATGTAATTGCTTTACTTTATCACTAAGCGGTAGCGATAGTCGAGAAGCAATAGTTGGCGAGACGACAACGATGCTACGATGGAGATCAAGGTGTCGCTACCGGTGACGATGGTGATCATGACGGTGCTTGGAGATGGAGATCACAAGCACAAGATGATGATGGCCATATCATATCACTTATATTGATTGCATGTGATGTTTATCCTTTATGCATCTTATCTTGCTTTGATTGACGGTAGCATTATAAGATGATCTCTCACTAAAATTATCAAGTAGTGTTCTCCTGAGTATGCACCGCTGCCAAAGTTCGTCGTGTCCGAGACACCACGTGATGATCGGGTGTGATAAGCTCTCGTCCATCTACAACGGGTGCAAGCCAGTTTTGCACACGCAGAATACTCAGGTTATACTTGACGAGCCTAGCATATACAGATATGGCCTCGAACACGGAGACCGAAAGGTCGAACGTGAATCATATAGCAGATATGATCAACATAAGATGTTCACCATTGAAAACTACTCCATCTCACGTGATGATCGGTTATGGTTTAGTTGATTTGGATCACGTGATCACTTAGATAACTAGAGAGATGTCTGTCTAAGTGGGAGTTCTTTAATAATATGATTAATTGAACTTAAATTTATCATGAACTTAGTCCTGGTAGTATTTTGCAAATTATGTTGTAGATCAATAGCTCGCGTTGTTGCTTCCCTATGTTTTCATATGTGTTCCTAGAGAAAATTGTATTGAAAGATGTTAGTAGCAATGATGCGGATTGGATCCGTGATCTGAGGTTTATCCTCATTGCTGCGCAGAAGAATTATGTCCTTAATGCACCGCTAGGTGACAGACCTATTGCAGGAGCAGATGCGACGTTATGAACATTTGGCTAGCTCAATATGAGCGATCACGACGTTATGAACGCTTGGCTAGCCCAATATGATGACTACTTGATAGTTTAGTGCACCATGCTTAACGGCTTAGAATCGGGACTTCAAAGACGTTTTGAACGTCATGGACCATATGAGATGTTCCAGGAATTGAAGTTAATATTTCAAGCAAATACCCGAGTTGAGAGATATGAAGTCTCCAACAAGTTCTATAGCTAAAAGATGGAGGAGAATCGCTCAACTAGTGAGCATGTGCTCAGATTGTCCGAGTACTTCAATCGCTTGAATCAAGTGGGAGTTAATCTTCCGATAAGATAGTGATTGACAGAATTCTCTAGTCACCATCACTAAAGTTACTAGAACTTCGTGATGAACTATAATATGCAAGGGATGACGAAAACAATTCCCAAGCTCTTCGCGATGCTAAAATCGCGAAGGTAGAAATCAAGAAAAACATCAAGTGTTGATGGTTGACAAGACCACTAGTCTCAAGAAAAGGGCAAAGGAAGAAGGGAACTTCAAGGAAAACGGCAAGCAAGTTGCTGCTCGAGTGAAGAAGCCCAAGTCTAGACCTAAGCCTGAGACTAAGTGCTTTACTGCAATGGAACTGGTCATCGAAGCGGAACTACCCCAAGTATTTGGCGGATAAGAAGGATGGCAAAGTGAACAAAGGTATATTTGATATACAGATTATTGATGTGTATTTTACTAGTGTTCATAGCAACCCCTCAGTATTTGATACTGGTTCAGTTGCTAAGAGTAGTAATCAAACGGGAGTTTCGTAATGAATGAAACTAGTTGAAGGGAAGTGACGATGAGTGTTGGAAGTAGTTCCAAGATTGATATGATCATCATCTCACACTCCCTATACTTTCGGGATTAGTGTGGAACCTAAATAAGTGTTATTTGGTGTTGAGCATAAATATGATTTGATCATGTTTATTGCAATACGTTATTCATTTAAGTAAGAGAATAAATTGTTGTTCTGTTTACATGAATAAAACCTTATATGGTTACACACTCAATGAAAATGGTTCATTGGATCTCGATCATAGTGATACACATATTCATAATATTGAAACCAAAAGATGCAAAGTTAATAATGATAGTGCAACTTATTTGTGGCACTGCCGCTTAGGTCATATTGGTGTAAAGCGCATGAAGAAAACTCCATGCTGATGGACTTTTGGAATCACTTGATTATGAATCATTTGATGCTTGCGAACCGTGCCTTTTGGGCAAGATGACTAAAACTCCGTTCTCCGGAACAATGGAACAAGCTACTGACTTATTGGAAATAATACATACCGATGTATGCGATCCAATGAATGTTGATGCTCGTGGCAAGTATCGTTATTTTTCTGACCTTCACAAGATGATTTGAGTAGATATGGGTATATCTACTTGATGAAACATAAGTCTGAAATAGTTGAAAGGTTCAAAGAATTTCAGAGTGAAGTGGAAAATCATCGCAACAAGAAAATAAAGTTTCTGCGATCTGATCGTGGAGATGAATATTTGAGTTACGAGTTTGGTCTTCAATGAAAACAATGTGGAATAGTTTCACAGCTCACGCCACATGGAACACCACAACATTATGGTATGTCCGAACGTCAGAATCGTATTTTATTTTGATATGGTGCGATCTATGATGTATCTTACCGATTTACCACTATCGCTTTGGGGTTATGCATTAAAGACAGCTGCATTCACGCTTAATAGGGCACCATCTAAATCCGCTGAGATGACACCGTATGAACTATGGTTTAGCAAAGAAACCTAAGCTGTCGTTTCTTAAAGTTTGAGTTGTGATACTTATGTGAAAAAGTTTTCACCGATAAGCTCGAACCCAAATCGAGAAATGCGTCTTCATAGAATACCCAAAGGTAAACTATTGGGTACACCTTCTATCACAGATCCGAAAGCAAGATATTTGTTGCTAAGATGGATCCTTTCTAGAGAAGAAGTTTCTCTCGAAAGAAGTGAGTGAGAGGAAAGTAGAACTTGATGAGGTAATTGTACCTTCTCCCTTATTGGAAAGTAGTTCATCACAGGAATCAGTTCCAGTGATTCCTACACCAATTAGTGAGGAAGTTAATGATGATGATCATGAAACTTCAGATCAAGTTGCTACCAAACCTCGTAGGTCTTCCAGAGTAAGATCCGCACCAGAGTGGTACGGTTATCCTATTCTAGAAGTCATGTTACTAGACCATGATGAACCTACAAACTATGAGGAAGCGATGTTGAGCCCAGATTCCGCGAAATGGTTTGAGACCATGAAATCTGAGATGGGATCCATATATGAGAACAAAGTGTGGACTTTGATGGAGTTGCCCGATGATCGGCAAGCCATATTATATAAATGGATCTTCAAGAGGAAGACAGATGCTGATAGTAGTATTACTATCTACAAAGCTCGACTTGTCGCAGAAAGGTTTTCGACAAGTTCAAGGTGTTGACTACAATGAGATTTACTCAACTGTAGCGATGCTTATGTCTGTCCGAATCATGTTAGCAATCGCCACATTTTATGAAATCTGGCAAATGGATGTCAAAAATACATTCTTTAATGGATTTATTAAAGAAGAGTTGTATATGATGCAACCAGAAGGTTTTGTCAATCCTAAAGGAGCTAACAAAATGTGCAAGCTCCAATGATCCATCTATGGACTGGTGCAAGCATCTCGAGTTGGAATAAACGCTTTGATAGTGTGATCAAAGCATATAGTTTTATACAGACTTGCAAGTGAAGCCTGTATTTACAAGAAAGTGAGTGGGAGCACTACAACATTTCTGATAAGTATATGTGAATGACATATTGTAGATCGGAAATAATGTAGAATTATTCTGCAAAGCATAAAGGAGTGTTTCAAAGGAGTTTTTCAAAGAAAGACCTCGGTGAAGCTGCTTACATATTGAGCATTAAGATCTATAGAGATAGATCAAGACGCTTGATAGGTTTTTCAATGAGTACATACCTTGACAAGATTTTGAAGTAGTTCAAAATGGAACAGTCAAAGAAAGAGTTCTTGCCTGTGTTACAAAGGTGTGAAATTGAGTAAGACTCAAAACCCGCCACGGCAGAAGATAGAAAGAGAATGAAAGTCATTCCCTATGCCTTGGCCATAGGTTCTATAAAGTATGCCATGCTGTGTACCAGATCTATTGTATACCCTGCAACTGAGTTTGGCAAGGAGTACAATAGTGATCTAAGAGTAGATCGATGGACAGCGGTCAAAATTATCCTTAGTAGAATAAGGATATGTTTCTCGATTATGGACGTGACAAAAGTTCGTCGTAAAGGGTTACGCCGATACAAGTTTTGGCACTGATCTAGATGACTCTAAATCTCGGTCTAGATACATATTGAAAGTGGGAGCAATTAGCTATAGTAGCTCCGCAGAACATTGTTGACATATAGATTTGCAAAATACATACGGATCTGAATGTGGCAGACCCGCTGACTAAACTTCTCTCACAAAGCAAAACATGATCACACCTTAGTACTCTTTGGGTGTTAATCACATAGCGATGTGAACTAGATTACTGAATCTAGTAAACCCTTTGGGTCTTGGTCACATGGCGATGTGAATTATGGGTGTTAATCACATGATGATGTGAACTATCGATGTTAATCACATGGTGATGTGATCTAGATTATTGACTCTAGTGCAAGTGGGAGACTGAAGGAAATATGCCCTAGAGGCAATAATAAAGTTATTATTTATTTCCTTATATCATGATAAATGTTTATTATTCATGCTAGAATTGTATTAACCGGAAACATAATACATGTGTGAATATATAGACAAACAGTATGTCACTAGTATGCCTCTACTTGACTAGCGTGTTAATCAAAGATGGTTATGTTTCCTAACCATGAACAAGGAGTTGTTATTTGATTAACAAGGTCACATCATTAGTTGAATGATCTGATTGACATGACCCATTCCGTTAGCTTAACAGTTGATCGCTTAGTATGTTAATGCTTTCTTCATGACCCATACATGTTCCTATAACTATGAGATTATGCAACTCCTGCCATCGGAGGAACACTTTGGTACTACCAAACGTCACAACGTAATCGGGTGATTATAAAGGAGTACTACAGGTGTCTCCAAAGGCAGATGTTGGGTTGGCGATTTCGAGATTAGGATTTGTCACTCCGAATGTCGGAGAGGTATCTCTGGGCCCTCTCGGTAATGCACATCACTTAAGCCTTGCAAGCATTACAACTAATGAGTTGGTTGTGAGATGATGTATTACGGAACGAGTAAAGAGACTTACCGTAACGAGATTGAACTAGGTATTGATACCGACGATCGAATCTCGGGTAAGTAACATACCGATGACAAAGGGAACAACGATGTCGTTATGCGGTTTGACCGATAAAGATCTTCAGAGAATATGTAGGAACCAATATGGGCATCCAGGTTCCGCTATTGGTTATTGACCGAGAATGGTTCTAGGTCATGTCTACATAGTTCTCGAACCGTAGGGTCCGCACGCTTAAGGTTTCAATGACGGTTATTATGAGTTTATGTATTTTGATGTACCAAGGAGTTCGAGTCCCGGATGTGATCACGGACATGACGAGGAGTCTCGAAATGGTCGAGACATAAAGATTGATATATTGGATGGTTATATTCGACACCGGAAAGGTTCCGGAAGTTTCGGAGAAAACCGGAGTGCCGGAGGGGTTACGGAACCCCGGGAAGTTATGGGCCTTATTGGGCCAAGAGGGAGAGAGAGGCTGCACCAAGAGGTGGTGCGCCCCCCTCCATGGGGAGTCCGACTGGACTAGGAGGGGGGCGAGCCCCCTTTCCCTCCCTCTCCCTCTCTTTCCTTCCCCCTTCCCTCTTCCTAGTAGGACTAGGAAAGGGGAGTCCTACTCCTACTAGGAGGAGGACTCCCCCCTCCCTTGGTGCGCCCCAAGGCTGGCCGGCCCTCCCCTTGCTCCTTTATATACGGGGCAGGGGGGCACCCTAGAACACACAAGTTGATCTACGGATCGTTCCTTAGCCGTGTGCGGTGCCCCCCTCCACCATATTCCACCTCGGTCATATTGTAGCGGTGCTTAGGCGAAGCCTGCGACGGTAGAACATCAAGATCGTCACCACGCCGTCGTGCTGACGGAACTCCTTCCCCGACGCTTTGCTGGATCGGAGCTCGGGGATCGTCATCGAGCTGAACGTGTGCCAAGAACTCGGAGGTGCCGGAGTAACGGTGCTTGGATCGGTCGGATCGTGAAGACGTACGACTACATCAACAGCGTTAATATAACGCTTCGCTTTCGGTCTCACGAGGGTACGTGGGCGGACACTCTCCCTCTCGTTGCTATGCCATCACCATGGTCTTGCGTGATCGTAGGAAAATTTTGAAATTACTACGTTTCCCAACATAGGATTGACCTTTAGTACCGGTTGGAGCCACCAACCGGTATTAAAGGTCTGTTTTGGCCAGGCCAAGCGGCGGGAAGCGCACCCCCTTTAGTACCGGGTGGTGGCTCCAACTGGTACTAAAACCCCCTTTAGTACCGTTGGTGCCACCTCCCTATACTAAAGGGGTGGCACAAGCGCAGATCTTGATCTGCAAGTTTAGTCCCACCTCGCTAGTCGAAGGGCTACAAGACTGGTTTATAAGCCCCAGTCGGTAGCTCTCTCGAGCTCCTCTCCTAAGCAGGCCTCTTTGGCTTACCAATTCATTGCTGCCATGTGGGCCTCATCAAGGCCTTGCAGGCCTGCATCCTGGCCCAACAAAAGGTTGAGTTTCTAGTCGTATGCAGGCCGCTTTGACCCAGTAGGCGGGCTTTTTTATTTTCTTAATTTTTTTGCTTTTTTATTTGTTTTATTTATTTTTGAGTTGTTTTTGCTGTATTTAGAGTTTCTTTGTGAATATTTTTGCTTTAGGTACAAAAATTTACAAACTTTGATCTGTTAGTGCCGGTAGTTTTCAAATTTGAATAGTTTAAATTTTGAATTCTTTGAAATTTGTGTGAATCACTAGTTTGTGAATAACTTAACTTTGGAAAAAGATTTTTCAATGATTCTTGTTTCTTATGTTTAATATTAGTGTGTTTTATCATTATATTCAATTTGGTAATGCTTAGGTTATTTAAAAAATGAAATGCCTTTGTAACATTTCAGTTTTCGTCGGAAACCCTGATACTTCAAAAAAGATTGTCCATTTTGTACACGAAGTGTATCCAGTTTTTGCCGTAAACCTCTCTACTTTTTTGCATATGCTATTTGTATGAAATTATGATACCATGCCAACTTTCAACCTTTTCTGAGTTCATTTCAAATGCTTTTCAATTTCAGGGTCATTTAGCTAGAAAAAAAATCAGTAAATGCATGAAAAAGAATTAGTTTGCACATAAAATTTCTTCGCGTTTCAAATGCCAAAACACATAATTAACTACCCTAACTATTACAGACATTCCCTCCTGGGCGTGAAACACGGAAGAAAGTGATGATAGTGAAGCCGATCACATCCCAGATCTTTGGGTGTGAAACTTTTTCTTCTCGTGTGTCCCTTTGCGCCGTAGCCAGGGAAAATCTTCATCATTTAACTGGATGCTCTGGTCAATATTCACTGTGAATGGAATAATTTCATCAAACTTTTCATAATCTTCTGACATGTCTGTCTTGTCATCCACTCCCACGATGTTTCTTTTTCCTGAAAGAACTATGTGGCGCTTTGGCTCGTCGTATGATCCATTTGCTTCCTTATCTTTTCTTTTTCTCGGCCTGGTAGACATGTCTTTCACATAAAAACCTGCGCCACATCATTGGCTAGGACGAATGGTTCGTCTGCATCACGCAAGATTGTTGAGATCCACCGTTGTCATTCCGTCATCGTGGGTCTTCCGTTACCCCTACTCGTGTCATATTGACCCATTTGCACCAAACAAAGGGACCTTCAAATCACCCGATCCATAGTTAAGTTCCCATATGTCCTCTATGTAACCATAATATGTTTCCTTTCCGTGTTGGTTGTTGCATCAAAGCGGACACCACTGTTTTGGTTGGTGCTCTTCTTATCTTGGCGATCGTGTAAAATGTATTCCCATTTATCTGGTACCCTTTGAAAGTCATTATATTCAAGATGGTAACTGGGACAGCGAGTACAGGTCATTTTGAATATCGCCATCATTCAGGGCACGTTTCTGCAACCAACCGGCGAAAGTCCTTGTTTGTTCGCGTGTAATCCAGTCGTCAGACTTCTCCGGGTGTTTGGACTCTAGAAAATTCTTGTGTTCCTCCATATACGGAGCCACCAAGGCGGAATTCTGTAGAACTGTAGTGTGCTTCAAAGACATGAATGCCCGTCCATACATATTATTTGATGCCCTCCTAGCGTGCCTTTTCCTTCCAGTCTGCCCTTATGCCGCGATTCAGGTACACCAATCTGCTTAAGGTCAGGAATAAAGTCAATACAAAACTCAATGACCTCCTCATTTTCATGGCCCTTCGAGATGCTTCCTTTTGGCATAGCACGGTTATGAACATATTTCTTCAAGACTCCCATGAACCTTTCAAAGGGGAACATATTGTGTAGAAATACAGGACCCAAAACGTTAATCTCTTCGGAAAGGTGAACTAGGACGTGCTTCATGATGTTGAAGAAGGATGGTGGGAACACCAACTCAAACCGACAAGACATTGCACCAAATCATTCTCAGAACCTTGGTATGATTTCTTGATCGATTACCTTCGAGAGATTGCATTGAGGAATGCACATAGCTTCACAATGGCCAATCGAACGCTTTTCGGTAGAAGCCCCTCAATGCAACCGGAAGGAGTTAAATCCACGTGGCAGTCATGAGACTTTAGGTTCTGGAACTTTTCTCTGCCATATTTATTATTCCTTTATATTCGACGAAGCCAGCGGTACCTTCATGCTGAGCAGGCATTCAAGAAGATTTCCTTCTCTTCTTTGGTAAGAGCGTAGCTGGCCTGACCCTCGATGTATGTCGTCTTTTCCGTGCATCGTTGCTGGTCCTCCCGTGCCTCTGGTGTATCTTTTGTCTTCCCATACATGCCCAAAAAGCCAAGCAGGGTCACGCAAAGATTCTTCGCCACGTGCATCACGTCGATTGCGGAGCGGACCTCTAGGTCTTTCCAATATGGCAGGTCCCAAAATATAGATTTCTTCTTCCACATGGGTGCGCGTCCGTCAGCGTCCTTTGGAACAGGTTGTCCGCCAGGACCCTTTCCAAAGATTACCTTCAAATCCTTGACCATATCATGTACATCAGCACCAGTACGGTGGCGAGGCTTCGTCCGGTGATCCGCCTCAACTTTGAAATGCTTGTCTTTCTTTCTTACGGGATGCCTGCTCGGAAGAAATCGACGATGTCCTGTACACATTCTTCTTACAACTATTCAAATATATCTTCGGTATCATCCAAACAGTGCGTGCATCCGCGGTTTCCCTTGTTTGTCTGTCCCGAAGGTTCTTTGGAGCAGGCCAATCATTGATGGTCACGAACAGCAACGCCTTTAGGTCAAATTCTTCCCCCATGTGCTCATCCCACGCACGTACACCTGTTCCATTCCACAGTTGTAAGAGTTGTTCAACTAATGGCCTTAGGTACACATCAATGTCGTTGCCGGGTTGCTTAGGGCCTTGGATGAGCACCGCATCATAATGAACTTCCGCTTCATGCACAACCAAGGAGGAAGGTTATACAAACATAGAGTCACAGGCCACGTGCTATGGTTGCTGCTCTGCTCCCCAAAAGGATTAATGCCATCTGCGCTTAGACCAGACCATACGTTCCTTGGGTCACCTCAAACTCCTCCCAAAGATTTCTCTCGATTTTTCTCCATTGCGAACCGTCGGTGGGTACTCTCAAATTTCCGTCTTTCTTACGGTCTTCATGTGCCACCGCATACGCTTTTCGCATGCTCTTTGTTTTGGAACAACGTTTCAACCGTGGTATTATAGGAGCATACCACGTCACCTTGGCAGGAATCTTCTTCTGGGCGCCACCCTCGACATCACCGGGGTCATCGCGACTGATCTTATAACGCAATGCACCGCATACCGGGCAAGCATTCAAATCCTCGTACTTACCGCGGTAGAGGATGCAGTCATTAGGGCATGCATGTATCTTTTGCACCTCTAACCCTAGAGCGCAGACAACCTTCTTTGCTTCATACGTACTCTCGGGCAATTCGTTATCCTTTGGAAGCATATTCTTTATCATTCCCAGCAACTTTCCAAATCCCCTGTCAGATACACCATTCTCTGCCTTCCATTGCAGCAATTCAAGTGTGGTGCCCAACTTTTTTTGTCAACCGCGAATTGGGTACAACAATTTCTTGTGATCCTCTAGCATGCGCTGCAACCGTCCTCTCCAGATCACTTGCGCAGTTTCTCTTTGCATCGGCAATGGCCTGACCTAGATCATCAGCGGGCTCATCTGATGCCTCTTCTTCAGCTTCTTTCTGCATTGCCGACTCAGCTTCTTCCCCCATTGTTGTATCATCGTATTCAGGGAACCCATGGCCAGGATTGCCGTCCTCGTCCTCTTCTTCTTCATTGTCTTCCATCATAACCCCTATTTCTCCGTGCTTGGTCCAAACATTATAGTGGGGCATGAAACCGGACTCAAATAGGTGGACGTGAATTGTTCTTGACGTAGAGTAACTGTGACCATTCTTACAGCCAGCACATGGACAAGGCATAAAACCATCCGCCCGCTTGTTTGCCTCAGCGGCAAGCGAAAAGTATGCACGCCATTAATGAACTCGGAGAGCATCGTCATCATACATCCATTGTCGGCTCATCTTCATTACACAACACCGAATAGACCAAATTAATACAAGTTCATACATAAAGTTCATATACAACACTTAATTAAATGCAACATACAAATAACTCTCTAGCTAAAGAATTTAAATGCAACAACAAATGCGATGAAGATCGCAATTAAGGTAACAATTGATCCAACAGCATAATGATACCAAGCCACACTATCAATGGCATATTTTCTAATCTTTCTAATCTTCAACCTCATTTTCTCCATCTTGATCTTGTGATCATCGACGACATCGGCAACATGCAACTCTAATTCCATCTTCTCCCCCTCAATTCTTTTCAATTTTTCTTTCAAATACTCGTTTTCTCTTTCAACTAAATTTAACCTCTCGACAATAGGGTCGGTTGGAATTTCCGGTTCCCATACCTCCTAGATAAAAATATCTATGTCAACTTGATGGGCATAATTTGTCATAAACACGAAATGCAACAACTAGTTTTAAAAGGGAATATACCACATCCGAATCATAACAAGGACGAGGGCCGACGGGGACGGATATCAAAGCCATGGCACTATGTATAACAAACAACGTACGGGTAAGATAATTATACGAGTAACTATATATCCAAATCACATAAACATCAATTTGGTAATGTAAAACATTCATGAACAAGAGCCTCACCAGAAGGTGGTGCCAGCGATGGGACGGTGCGGGGATCGACGGTGGTTCCGACGGAGATTTAGAAGGCACTAAGTAAACCACACCTACATATGCAAACTAAGTGTTATTTTTGTGCTCAAATTGCATATAAATCAAATACTAGCAAATACAATTATTCCTCCCAAATTAATCACTATACAAAGCATTGCAAGAGCTAATCTAGCAATGAGAGTTGAAAGGACAAAGTTGCTAACCTTTGTGATCATTTGAATGGATGGGGGCCTTCAAATCTTGACAAATTTTGGGCAAAATTTGTGAGGAGCTCGAGGAGGGAGGGGGAAGAACAGAGGAAGTGAGGGGAAAGGGGAAGAACAGAGTGGCTCGGGGGGACGAAGGGTTTATGTATGTCGACCTTTAGTACCGGTTCGTGCCACGAACCGGTACTAAAGGTGCTGGACGGGCCCCAGACTGACAATACCCTGCCACCACCCTCTTTAGTACCGGTTCGTGGCACGAACCGGTACTATAGGTTCGCCACGAACCGGTACTAATGAGAACGGCTGGCTAGCCGTTGGAACCGGTACTATTGGACACATTAGTGCCGGCTCAAAACGAAACCGGCACTAATGTGTCTCATATTAGGTCCTTTTTCTACTAGTGTAAGCAAACGAAGGAAACAGAAGATCGTCATGAACATATATGCATACAGAGAGAAGTGAGATCGACCACCTCTCCTTCTCCGAGAGATTGGTTGAACAACAAGTTCTCGTATATCTATCCAAAACTACCGGCTACATATATACAATAATTATCTTTTACAAATATAATATCCTAACATACAGACGCGTGGTCCACATAGTATTCTCCGTCTTCAGCGATCACGTGGTCAAGAAAGAATGCCGCCAATTCCTCTTGAATTGCTCGCATGCGATCTGGTGCTAGGAGTTCATCTCGCATCTAAAACATCTAATTTTAAGAAGGGGGTCAATACATATATATATGAATGAATGAAACTCAACACAAATGATGGTAATAAAATAAAATTGTGAATATTGTTATTTACGCACTTCATATTCTTTGTCAGAGTAGCCCCGCTCACAGGTCGTGTGGCGGATCGACTCGCAAATGTAGTATCCACAGTAGTCAGTCCCTTGTTCCTGCCACAACCACTTTACAAAGAATAGAGATCAATCAAACTGATAATTAGCAAGCATGCTAAATGGTATTGATGAAACTAGCGCTTGAATCACTAGGAGATGCGTGGAATAAGCTACTATAGTACTTACTTTTGGGTGTCTAAATTGCAGCTTCTTCGGCAGTCCCGGAGCTTTTTTGGTGAATTTTTTCCAAACCCTGCCATACAAAGAAAACAATTACTTGATATCAGAAATGAACAAAGTTGCTGATATGGTGGATAATGATCGATTTAACTTACTTCTCGAGTATTTCAGTCATGTCCGCATACTCCTTGGGATCTTTTCGTTTGGAGTCTAAGACAGTTACTACTCCCTGCTCAAGCTTAATCTCTAGGAGAATATAGTGGTACCTGCGCACGCGTGCATAACTCATCAATATTACATTACTATAACCTGGACTAATAAGGGAAACCGAATATGCCACAAGACAGTAACACTCACTTGAAGTTGTAAGGAAAGAGTATTATCTCTTTGTGTTCATTTATTTCCAACGATCGTAGCAAGTTGGCCTCGGTATTTTCGGCATGAAATTCAACCTCAGTTGCATCTATGAGATATGTGTTAATGAACCCAATATCACCCACTTGTCTTTTCATCAATTCGGCGATCTTCAATCTGCATAATATAGTGAGGATAATTATAAATACATGCAATGAAAGAGTTGAGTTATATAGAGAGACTTAATGAAAGAAGTAGTACTGCTTATAGATAGTAGCAGGTGACCGTTGCTTTATCGAGGGCCGATTGATTGAAAAACTGATAGAACTCCTCAAATGGAATAGGCAACATTTCAATTCCAACGAGGTCATGCTCCTTTTTAACTCTGACATACCAAGTACTCCTCCCCTTAGACTCTCTGCAGGTTTTCATGTACCAATCATGCAATCTTCGCATCATCGTTGATAGAGATCTTTCATCTTTGACGAGAGGCTTCCCGTACTCGTATCTTTGTATCTGCACCTCCAAGAAATCATAATGTACATTGTCGGGAAGGTAATCTCCAGGATTGCCATAACCGGGCAACATCCTCGGATCGACGATGTCGCTAGCAGGCACCTTGAGCGGAGGGCACGATTGCTTCGCTTGTTCGCCGAGCTGGGCAATTTGTTTCCCAGCTCGTCGTTCTTTCGTCCTTTGATCACTTTTAGTACTTCCCGACCTCTCCGCTTCGGAAAATGCCTTTCCAATAATCCGCTCATAGTTGCCTTTCGGCGGAGACTTGGGTGCTTTTCTCAGGGCAGCCAGAGTGCGCTTCGCTTTCACCGGATCTACCTTCTCCTCCGGAGGTGGATGTCTCTTTGCTTTCAACCCTGCAAACCAGTCATCCACTTCGGTTTGCGTGATCTTTGCGTTTTCCTCCTCGGTCCTCTCGTACGGTAACTTCTCTGGAGTCTTTAGACAAGGACCGAATCTGTATTTCCTCCCGCCTTTGGCTGTACTGCTAGACGCCGGCAGAGCAGACGGAGCGGATGTCTTCTTTGCTTGCTTACGAGGCGGAGGAGAAGGACTACGACGCGCCGGAGCAGTGGCGGGTCTCTTCCGCCCTTGCTGACGAGGCGGAGAAGGAGGAGGCTGGCTGCTCGGGCGCGCCGGCGCAGGCGGAGAAGGAGGAGGAGTGCCGCCACGCGCCGGAGAAGGAGCCGGCCGAGTGCCCTGATCGTCGCTCGCCGGAGGAGGAGGCGGAGTGCCCTGACTCGCCGGAGGAGTAGGAGGAGGCGGAGGCGTCCAGTTCGGAAGGTTGATGAGATCCTTCCGCCATAGGCATGGAGTCTTCAGAGCAGAACCCAGCCGCCTCTCCCCTTCACCGGTAGGGTGGTCAAGCCGGAGGTCCTCAAATCCCTCCGTGATTTCATCCACCATCACCCTAGCATATCCTTCTGGAATCGGCCAGCAGTAAAAAGTTGAGTCGGGTTCAGTAGGATAAACAGAGCCAACAGCCAAAAGACTTGATTAATGGCTCTATAACTGGCTTCTCCGGATCATCCTCTGGCGGTAGGGTGAAATTTGACTTCAGCTCAGTCCAAAGATCATTTTTCTGCAGATCATTGACATAAGACACCTCAGGGTCTTCGATCTTAGGCTTATACCATTGCTGGATGCTGATCGGGATCTTGTCCCTAACCAAAACCCCGCACTGAGCAACAAATGCCTTCTTTGTCCGGATGGGTTCAATCGATTGGCCGTCGCGCGCGATTTCTATGATCTCAAATCTTTCATCCGAGCTCAACTTTTTCTTCGGTCCTCTTCTCTTTACCGAAGTTGTGCTCGATCCGGAGGGCTAGAAAAAAGAAACAAAGACGAGATTTAATTAATATGTGTACATACCAAAACAATGAATGCATCAATTAGCTAGCCAGCACCTGGCCAGACTCAGTTCGGTGATCACCGGAGCCGTCCTCACTGTCTACTTCTTCACCCTCTCCTTCTTGCACCGGCATTGGGTCATCGGAGCCATCATGATCATAGCCAGCTGCTTCTTCACCCTCCACTTCCAGACCATCGGGGTCGTTGAGAAACATCAACGAGCAGACGGCATCACTTCCTTCTGCGGATATGTCCCTCAACAACGCTTCTTGTGCTTCGTCTCGGGGCGGGGTCTCCATAGTTTCTAAAAATATTTACAACATGGCAATTATTATTCAAACATGACAGATATGGATATATTAGTGGCAAACGTAGAACTAGCTAGCCAATCACAATAAGGAATCATATTAATTAGTGGCCTCGACGCTGCTTCTCTAGGGTTTCGGGTGGCCTCGACAACGCTTCACTTGCTATTTAATTAGGGTTTCCTCTACCGCTCGGCGACCCTCGACGACCCTCGTTCCCGATAAAAAAAGAGGAAGAAGAAGAAAAAAAAGAGGAGAAGAAAGAATAGAGGAGAAGAACTCCTCTATTCTTTATTCTCCTCTTTTTTTCTTCTTCCTCTTCTTTTTTTATCCTCTTCTTCCTCTCATGTTCGACGACCCTCGACCCCGATAACATACATCCATCGATATCATTCCATACATACATAGACATCTACATTATATATGAACAAACATCTATGTCCCACAAGTGGCGTGGGCATCGATGCCCTTGATAGGGTAGAGGGTCGTGGATCGCCCGGCGGTCGAGGTCAAGGGTCGAGGATCGCCGAGGGTTGGGAGGTTGCCTAGTGTCAAAGGATTCAACAAAACCATGTCTTCATCATTAGGTAAAAGTAACAGGTGCATGATGGTGCAGAAGCTCTCTAAAGTTATTTTGGAGCGGAGTCCCGGATAGGATAATTAGCTTTTTGGTACAAAGTTCAGCAATAACCTTCCAAATATCGTTATTTGGAAGGCCTTTGCTGAAATTCGTACAAAAAGGCAAATTATCCTATCCGGGACTCCATTCTAGAATAACTTTGGAGGACTTCGTACCATCATGCCATGGTTACTTCCGGCTAATGATGAAGCCATGGATTTCTTCAATACTTTGACACTATAGGAACCCTCGACCCTGAAACCCTTGACCCTTGACCCCTTAACGACGCTCGACCCTCTACCCTAGTTCCCGACCCTCGACCCCTCGGCGATCCTCGAAACCCTCGTTATATCGACAACGATGCGACATACATATACATGGGAAAATAATGTTATCGGGGAGGGGGTATCGGTACCCCCCCCCCCCTCGTGTTGAAGTTTCTTCTTTCTCCTCTATTCCTTTCTTTCTTCTTCTCCTCTTCTTTTTCTTCTTATCCCTCGAGAAAGGAAAATAAGGAAAAGGAAGAAAAGAGGAACAAGGAAGAAGGAAGAAGAAGAAGAAAAAAAAGAAGAAAGAAAAGAGGAGAAGAAGAAAAGAATAGAGGAGAAGAAGAAAAAATAGATTTTTTTTCTATTTTTTCTTCTTCTCCTCTATTCCTTTCTTCTTCTCCTCTTCTTTTTCTTCCTTTTCCTCTCATTCTTTTTCTTCTTCTTCTTCCTTCTTCCTTCTTCCTCTTTTCTTCCTTTTCCTTATTTTACTTTTTCCTCTACACTAACCTAATTAAAATGCACTAACCTAAAATCGATATCTACTAACAACCTAAATAAAAAATTAATACATATATGAAAAGCATATATAAATAAAAATGCTATGAACATTATATTCATACATACATATATAGCCACATCCATTCATCATATAGCTATAAACAAAAAAATAATACATATATGAAAAAACATATATAAAAAAATTGCTATGAGCACAGGCTCGACGGCGGCGAGGGCATTGGCGGCAATGCGACGAAGGGCTTGGGGC
Organism: Aegilops longissima; assembly: GCA_021605205.1. Lineage (NCBI taxonomy): Eukaryota > Viridiplantae > Streptophyta > Magnoliopsida > Poales > Poaceae > Aegilops > Aegilops longissima. Next base: position 2,016,707 of record JAHIAM010006564.1, on the reverse strand, counting down.
AGGGGCGACGACGGGCTCGGGCGGCGCAGGGCAGGCGACGACGACGGGCTCGGGCGGCGGGGCAGAGGCGACGAGGACGGCGGGCTCGGGCGGCGACGGGACGGCGGGCTCGAGGCGGCGCGGAGGAGGCGGCGACGAAGCGGCGGCGGCGACGACGCCTTGAGCGGCGACGAGACAGACGGCGCGGGCGCGGCGACGACGAAGCGGCGACGACGTCTGTGGCGGCAACGACGAAAGCACGGCGTCGAAGCGAGGGCGGCGTCTGCGGCGGGATGAGGAACGAATGAAGTTTTGCAAAGTGTTGTATATATAGAAAGCGCATTGGTCGGTTCGTGGCACGACCGGGACTAATGCTGCTAGTCGGTTGGTGCCACCAACCGACCGGAACTAATGCCCCCTTAGTCGGTTGGTGCCACCAACGGCCTTTAATCGGTTGGTGGCACCAACGGGACTAAAGGGGCATTAGTCCCGGGTCGTAGCACCAACCGGGACTAATGCCCCCCTTTAGCCCCGGTTGGTGCCACTAACCGGGACCAAAGGCCTGTGCTGCCCCGAACCCAAATATTTAGTTCCACCTCGCTAGTTGAGAGGGAGGCGCACCTGTTTATAAGGTGCGGTGCGCCTTCCCTCTCGAGCTCCTCTCTAAAGCAGGCTTACGGGCCTAACACTGCAATGTGTGCCTGTCGGCCTACTGGGCCTCCCGCGGGCCTGAATCCTGGCCCATGGTAGGGTTTCTAGTCGTATTCAGGCCGTGGGGGCCCAGTAGGTGGCACTTTTTTTGTTTTTCGTTTTATTTGTTGCTTTATTTAGTTTATTTTGTTTTTTGCTTTATTTTTTAATTCTTTTTGCTTTTAGTTTTAGAAAAATTATAAACTTTCTGTTAGTGCCATTAGTTTTCAAATTTGAAAACATTTTTTTTTGTTTTCTTTGTTGCTTTATTCATTTTATTTTGTTTCTATTTACAACAAAATACTTATTGTTGCTATATTTATTTTTGTCCATTTTTTGTTTTGTTTTCTGCATTATTTATTTTCTTTTGTTTTTGCTTTATTTTTAATTCTTTTTGCTTTTAGTTTTAGAAAAATTATAAACTTTCTGTTAGTGCCATTAGTTTTCAAATTCAAAACCCTTTTTGTTTTCTTTGTTGCTTTATTCATTTTATTTTGTTTCTATTTACAACAAAATACTTATTGTTGCTATATTTATTTATTTTTCCAGTTTTTTGATTTGTTTTCTGCATTATTTATTTTCTTTTGGTTTTGCTTTATTTTTTAATTCTTTTTGCTTTTAGTTTTAGAAAAATTATAAACTTTCTGTTAGTGCTATTAGTTTTCAAATTTGAAAACACTTTTTTTTGTTTTCTTTGTTGCTTTATTCATTTTATTTTGTTTCTATTTACAACAAAATACTTATTGTTGCTATATTTATTTATTTTTCCAGTTTCTTTGTTTTGTTTTCTGCATTATTTATTTTCTTTTGGTTTTTTGCTTTATTTTTTAATTCTTTTTGCTTTTAGGTCAGCAAAATTATAAACTTTCTGTTAGTGCCATTAGTTTTAGACTTTCTGTTTGTGCCATTAGTTTTCAAATTTGAATAGTTAAAATTTAAATTCTTTGAAATTCATAGTTTTTAAATGAACTCTGAAAAGTTGGCATGGCATGTGCATGTACAAAACAGACAATGGTATCATACTCGTCTGTTACAAAGTTGGCATGGTATCATCATAATAGTTGCGGGAGAAAGTCTTCACTTTTTCTTCGCTTGTGTCATCTGCTTATTGCGCCGTAACCATGGATAATCTTCATCGTTTATCAGGATGCTTGGGTCAGCCTTGACTTTGAAGGGAGGAATTTCATGAAACTTTTCATACTCTTCAGACATGTCTGTCTTGCCCTCCACTCCCAGGATATCCCTTTTTCCTGAAAGAACTATGTGGCGCTTTGGCTCATCGTATGATGTTTTCGCTTCCTTATCTTTTCTTTTCCTCGGTCTAGTAGACATGTCCTTCACATAGATAACCTGTGCCACATCATTGGCTAGGACGAGCGGTTCGTCGGTGTACCCAAGATTTTTCAGATCCACTTGTTGTCATTCCGTCTTCGTGGGTCTACCTGTACCCCGCTTCCTGACAGATTGACCCACTTGCACTTAAACAAAGGGACCTTAAAATCTACTCCATAGTCAAGTTCCCATATATCTACTATGTAACCATAATATGTGTCCTTTCCCCTGTCGGTTGCTGCATCAAAGCGGACACCACTGTTTTGGTTGGTGCTCTTTTGATCTTGGTCAATCGTGTAAAATGTATTCCCATTTATCTCGTATCCTTTCCAAATCATTACAGTCGAAGATGGTCCCCGAGACAACAAGTACAGCTCATCACAAACAGTGCTGTCACCTCGAGGCGTGTTTCCAACCAACTGCTGAAAGTCTGATGTGTTCACATGTAATCCAGTCGTCGCCTTTGCTCCGTGTGTTTGGGCGCAGACTGTTCTTGTGTTCATTGACATACGGGTCACCAAGGTAGAGTTCTGTAGAACTGTGTAGTGTGCTTGAGACCAAGAATATCCGTCCCTGCATATTAGTGAGTCCTTCCAAGCGTGCCTTTTCTGTCAGTCTCCCCTCATACCGCGATTTAGGGAGACCTATCTTCTTAAGGCCAGGAATGAAGTCAACACAAAACCCGATGACATCCTCTGTTTGATGGCCCATGGAGATGCTTCCTTCGGCCTAGCGATTCTGAACATATTTCTTTAGGACTCCCATGAACCTCTCAAAGGGGGACATATTGTGTAGAAATACGGGTCCCAGAATGACAATCTCGTCGACTAGATGAACTAGGACGTGCGTCATGATATTGAAGAAGGATGGCGGGAACACCAGCTCGAAACTGACAAGACATTGCGCCACATCACTCCTTAGCGTTGGTATGATTTATGGATCGATCACCTTCTGAGATATTGCATTGAGGAATGCACATAGCTTCACAATGGCTAATCGGACGTTTTCGGTAGAAGCCCCTCAATGCAACCGGAAGCAGTTGCGTCATAATCACGTGGCAGTCATGAGACTTTAGGTTCGGAACTTTTTCTCGGCATATTTATTATTCCCTTTATATTCGATGAGAAGCCAGTCGGGACCTTCATCTTGAGCAGGGATTCAAAGAAGATTTCTTTCTCTTCTTTCGTAAGAGCGTAGCTGGCAGGACCTTCATACTGCTTCGGAGGCATGCCCTCTTTTTCGTGCAAGAGTTGCAGGTCCACCCGTGCCTCAGGTGTATCTTTTGTCTTCCCATACACGCCCAAGAAGCCTAGCAGGTTCACGCAAAGGTTCTTCGTCACGTGCATCACGTCGATCGAAGAGCAGACCTCTAGGTCTTTCCAGTAGGGTAGGTCCCAAAATATAGATTTCTTCTTCCACATGGGTGCGTGATTCTAAGCGTCATTCGGAACAGCTAGTCCGCCGGGACCCTTTCCAAAGATTACGTGTAAATCATTGACCATAGCAAGTACGTGATCAGCGGTACGCATGGCGGGCTTCTTCCGGTGATCTGCCTCGCCTTTGAAATGCTTGCCTTTCTTTCGACATTGATGGTTGGTCGGAAGAAATCGAAGATGGCCAGTACACATTCTTCCTGCAGCTTCCTGTATATACTATCGGTGTCAAGTAAACAGTGCGTGCATCGTGGTATCCCTTGTTTGTCTGTCACGAAAGGTTCTTGAGGCGGGCCAATCGTTGATGGTCACGAACAGCAACGCCTTTAGGTCAAATTCCTCCTTTTTGTGCTCATCCCACGTACGTACACCGTTTCCATACCACAGCTGTAAAAGTTCTTCAATTAATGGCCTTAGGTACACATCAATGTCGTTGCCGGGTTGCTTAGGGCCTTGGATGAGAACTGGAATCATAATGAACTTCCACTTCATGCACATCCAAGGAGGAAGGTTATACATACATAGAGTCACGAGCCAGGTGCTGTGATTGCTGCTCTGCTCCCCGAAAGGATTAATGCCATCCGCGCTTAAAGCAAACCATACGTTCCTTGGGTCCTTTGCAAACTCATCCCAGTACTTTCTCTCGATTTTTCTCCACTGCGACCCGTCGTGGGTGCTCTCAACTTCCGTCTTTCTTACGATCCTCACTGTGCCATCGCATCAACTTGGCATGCTCTCCGTTTCGAACAGACGTTTCAACCGTGGTATTTTAGGAGCATACCACATCACCTTTGCAGAACCCTCTTCTGGGAGGCTCGCCGTCAACATCACCGTGGTCATCTCGTCGATCTTATACGCAATGCACCGCATACCGGGCATGCGTTCAGATCCTTGTATGCACCGCGGTAGAGGATGCAGTCATTAGGGCATGCTTGTATCTTCTCCACCTCCAATCCTAGAGGGCATCGACCTTCTTTGCTGCGTATGTACTGTCGGGCAATTCGTTATCCTTTGGAAGCTTCTTCTTCATTATTTTCAGTAGCTTCTCAAATCCTTTATCGAGCACAGCATTCTCTGCCTTCCATCGCAGCAATTCGATGCAGTACCGAGCTTTGTGTTGCCATCTTCGCAATTGGGGTACAACCCTTTTTGTGATCCTCTAACATGCGATCGAACATCAGCTTCTCCTTTTGACTTTCGCATTGCGTCCTTACATCGACAATGACCTGGCGGAGATCATCATCATCGGGCACATCGTCTGGTTCCTCTTGATCTTCAGCAGCTTCGCCCGTTGCAGCACCATCGTGCACATCGTCTGGTTCCTCTTGATGTTCAGTAGCATCACCGTATTCAGGGGGCACATAGTTGTCATCGTACCCTTCTTCTTCGCCGTCTTCCAACATAACCCCTATTTCTCCGTGCCTCGTCCAAACATTATAGTGTGGCATGAAACCCTTGTAAAGTAGGTGGGAGTGAAGGATTTTTCGGTCAGAGTAAGACTTCGTATTCCCACATATAGGGCATGGACAACACATAAAACCATTCTGCTTGTTTGCCTCAGCCACTTCGAGAAAATCATGCACGCCCTTAGTGTACTCGGAGGTGTGTCTGTCACCATACATCCATTGTCGGTTCATCTGCGTGCATTATATATAATTAAGTGTGTCAAAAATCATTACAGAACATCATGAATAGATAATTAAGTGACCAAATTAATAGAAGTTCATCATCACATAAAAACCAAAGTACATACATAGTTCTCATCTAACAACATAAAGCTCTGCAGAGCATCTAAATTAATTAAACCATACATTGAAACTATGTAAAACATTTCAATGCGAAAACAAACGCGATCATAATCGCCACCAAGGTAACAACTGATCCAACGGCATAATGATACCAAGCCTCGGTATGAATGGCATATTTTCTAATCTTTCTAATCTTCAAGCGCATTGCATCCATCTTCATCTTCTGATCCTCGACGACATCCGCAACATGCAACTCCAATATCATCTTCTCCTCCTCAAGTTTTTTTATTTTTTCCTTTAAGAAATTATTTTCTTCTTCAACTAAATTTAACCTCTCGACAATAGGGTCGGTTGGAATTTCCGGTTCAACAACCTCCTAGATAAGTAAAATCTATGTCACGTTGGTCGGCATAATTTTCACAAACAATAAATAAACCAATAGTTATGAAAAGATAATATATACCACATCCGAATCATAGACAGGACAAGGGCCGACGGGGGCGGATACCAAAACCATCGCACTATATAAGATGCAATAATAAAAGTAAGAAAATAATACAAGTGTCTATCTAAACATACAAGTAAGAATATTTTTCCTTTCAGAAAGAAGATAAGAACAAGAGGCTCACCACGATGGTGGGCCAAGAGCCAGGCCCATTGGTCCCGGTTCGTCCCACCAACCGGGACCAAAAGGTGGTGGGCCAGGAGCCAGGCCCATTGGTCCCGGTTCGTCCCACCAACCGGGACCAACGGTGGTGGGCCAGGAGCCAGGCCCATTGGTCCCGGTTCGTCCCACCAACCAGGACCAAAAGGTCCGGACGAACCGGGACCAATGGCCCACGTGGCCCGGCCGGCCCCCTGGGCTCACGAACCGAGCCAAATAGCCTCATTGGTCCCGGTTCTGGATTGAACCGGGACTAATGGGCTGACCTGGCCTGGACAATAGCCCCCTTTTCTACTAGTGAGGGTCTCTATCAAGGTTGGAGAGTAGAGGCCGTCATGGCATCCAACTTCCAGCTTAGTAGACTGACCATGCTTGGTTCTGCGTTCTTCACATATCAACGCCAACAACTGTGCGTGCAGCCTATGCTGATATCTCGAGGAATTTTTTTCTTTGGAATACTGAGGGCGCTCAAGATGGTACCTGATGTTTTGTCGAGTTTTCTAAAAACTAATCAGTGTACGTAGTATTGTGTTCTTTCTTTCTTACAAAACAATGCAGTGTTATATTTCTTTTTTTTTACAGAATAGTGCAGTAATCTGTGTGGGAAAACCATGTGTAAAGTTGGAAGGATCCCTTTAAGTTGGTTCTCAGTATTTTTGCAACATCTGTGTCATAATGTATCATATCGAGTGTGGAGATAATACATAGTTCAGTTGTTAAAACAAAAATAATTGTTCCTAGATTTTGTTAGATTAACCGGCTATTTGGCTAGACTTGAACTATTTATAGTTTCCCATTTGTTCTATACATTTACTGCTAGCACAGAATCTTTGTTATATCAATTAATTATTTGTTTTAGTTGTATATATTTGTCCTGAAAGATTTAATGTCCAAACTGTACGCGATCTTTTACATGGACCAGCTTTCTAGAAATAACGTATCTTGATGTAGTCTTCAAACTGTACTGTAATCATTCTCTTTTCATCTCTTAGTCGGCTTGAATTTGATTGATATAGTACATGTTCTTAATGGGAACTCTTAGCATTGCGGAAAACCAAAGTTCCAATAAGTGTATACGCGTGTAATTTACATGCCTAAAACCACGAAACAAGAATACATGTATATGACAACAATATAATGGTCAGTAGAGAAAAAACAATACATATAAAAAATACATTACAAATCACTAATTTCCTTTGGCTGAGTCAAAACAAATATAAAATTTAAACAAAATCCAGCAATCTCTTTAATGAGTGACGTACAATCATCTCCCCATGATACCTTCCACACATCTCGTGTGCAACGGAATATGGATGCAAACACAATAACATAGATATGTACCCTAAGTCAAAATTACTAGTCGGCAGGCTTCTTCCAAACCCTCCCCTCCCCCGCGCCGCACCTAGTGGGCGTGTCGGGGGCAACTCCCCATTCGCCGGAGTAGCCCCTCTCCCTCCCCTCTCCCCCTCGCCACCGCACGAGGCTGCCGCCGGGCAAGGCCCATGGCGCAGCCGGGACTCGGGCGGGGGCATCTTGCTGCTCTGGTTCACATCGGAGGATCTTGGATCTGGGCGGCGGCCCCCGGCGAGGCCCCTTGTCACCTGCGATGAACAGTGGGGTGGGCGCAGTGCCGGCGATCTGGTCGGGTGGCCGGCGGATCTTCGGTGGGCTGGGACCTCGCGTGGCTGCCCTGGTGGCTGGCGGCGTCAGATCTGGCTGCTGGCCATCTTCCCCTGCTCGGTGCATTTCACCCTCGACGGTCCCTGGCTGTGCAGGCGTCTGGCCTGCCTCGGGGTTGCAGGTGATTCTGGTGGTCGGGATCCAGATTGGGGGAAAACCCTGGTCGGCTCCAGCCGGCCGCGACGACGATGACGTCCGCGGGCACCGATTTCTTCATGGAGACGTCGGTCGAGGTCTGCCCTTCCACACCCCACCACCTTGTTTCTCGGGTGAAAACCTAACTCCGGTGGGTGGCGGCGGCGTCCTTGGCGGCGTGACCTTCTTGAAGGCGTCGCCTTGAGGGCAGTGTGGTGGCGGGCTCAGTATGGGGTCGGTGACAGCAGCTGAGGATCGAGGGACCAGTGGGCGCCTTTTTTGGTGGAGCGGTGCTTCATCCTACACATTGATGACAGCGGATCTCGGCAGCGTGGTGCGGTGAAGACTGGCGCCCGATCGCGATGATGGACTCAGCGCAGTGGAGGCGGTTATGCAGGCGTCATGGTGGCATCGATGGCGAGTGGCGACAAGGTAGAAGCCTCAATATCTGCTCAAGACGGACCTGTGGAAGATGGCGGCGACGACACATGTGAGTGCGTCAGACCAGTTTATGCCCTAGACCGGTATGTGGCTCGGCTGGGGCTTCTGGCTTTTGATGATAGGCTTAGGTGAGTGGTCCGGGTATTTGTACCAGGTAACACCCCTTCATCATATGGATAGGAGTACTGGCATATGTTGCCAAGATGGCGGATTCAGGCATATTGTTGTAATACTTTGTAAGGTCCTCAAGAATAATCAATAAAATGGCCATATGCATCTCCCAGATGCAGAGGCCGGGGGTCATCCTCCTTTTCTAAAAAAAAACACAATAACATAGAGTTGCAAAGGGAGTTCACCGTGGTGTGGAGACACCTCGGAAATGAATGGGGATTGGGGGTTATAATGCAGATGGTACTAGCCTATTCAATTTGTCCGGGAAGTTGTGGTGGAGCTCAGATAGAGGAGATAGCATTTTGAAACCATTGGCACCCAAACACGCAAAGTTATGCGGTGATCGAAGCGGATGGATACAACAATTAGAAATAAAGGGAAAATTAAGTAAGGGCTATAGAGCTGATTTTTACTACTCGGAAGTAGCAAGTAATATTTCAACGATAAATATATTAATGATTTTAATATGCGTAGAGTTGGTATTCTGTCTGTTATATAGTTCGGTCAAATTTTAAATTGTACACTAAATCTCACATGTGAAATAAGCTAAGATACCAAATAAATTTTCTAGCATTATTTAAGAATGGCTCCGAATCCATGGTATGTGCTGAAAAAATGAGCATATGGAAAATTTATGTTTGCCCCATCAATAAAATGATTAATTGAGTACAAAGCCATTCTCAACTAATAACAGGTTAATTATATTGTTTGGTCAAATTTGTACAAAGTTAGCACTTTTAATAGGCTAGCCCGTGCGAATGCACGGGTTTACGACTAGTAATGTTTAATTATGTTTATTTCTGCTAGCTGTTTTTTCCTACGCCGGCAAATTTGGGACCGCCTTCTATTGGACGGTCAAGCCGATCCATTTGAGAATGCAGACGTGGACATTCACCTGGCCGAAACAAATGGACAAAGCGCGCGTCCGTTTGAGTGACCCGTTCGTTGCAGTTGCTCTCACCGAATTTAAGGGATGTACCAACTTGGGTCGGCTTTCCATGGGGTCCAATTGGGTGTCATGTGTCACGGAGGAGTGAGCGTGGAAGAGCGTCCCCATGCAGGTGCAGCACACAGCTTCGTCCCTCCGTTTGAGGAAAAGCATCTTTGTCCTTTTTCCTCTTACTTTAGGCATATCATCAATCAATCAATCAATCAATTCACTGTGTCCACGATCGAGCGTGCCTCCATCATCACCGCGCAGGCGAGGCAAAAGCATGCCTCCATTATCATCCTCGCCGGGTGGCTTAGGGGTAGGGGTAACAGTGGTCGGGTCAGCGGGGAGTCGTCGGCAAGGAGGCACCGAGCATCTTTCACATGTTTTACACTGTTCTACCACCCCATCCGCCAACGCTTTAACACTTTTAACACTTTTATCATTATTAGTCACTAGTAGCAAAAGCGTACGTGCGTTGCAACGGGATAATAGAATCATGGTCTTCAAATCAAATTTAGCATGTAGGTCCCACATTGTTAATTCAAATGAAATAAAAATGATCATCTGATGCACTGACGAATGGACATGCTAATACATTTCAACTGATGTCCTATTTAATCCGATCTCTCTCGCCCTACAATTTTATCTATCTCATGATTTAATTAGACAATTATGTGCACATGCGCGCCTATTTTATCAGTGTCTCTCTTCAATGGATGCAAGTCTCACAAATTCCACTTTGAAATCCGGTGTGCACGCATACGTATACAAAGACCCGTGCAAGCCAACATGTATTTCTTAATTTAAACATCAATCTCTTCTTTTTACATGCATATTTCCTAAAAAGACAACTTTATTTCTCTATTCAGAGACGTCACAAACAACCAATCTCTCTATTTTTTTTCTCTGCAGAGGCAACATAGCACAGATTTAGCATGTGATTATGTTTATTAACAGAGGGCTAATTAATCCCATTTAATTAGATGCCTCAATGTAACCTCCTTTAATTAGCGTAATATTTTTTAATGCAAACCACGTACTATGGAATGATATACTAAGAGGTTGATTAACCCTTTCCATGTACAGGCCACTCCTTTCCTCGTAATCTTCCGCTACTACCCTTAGACAATAAAGGGATGGTGGGCACGCATTTGTGGCCTTTTTTTAGCAAACCGTATTTTTGGCTGCGAACTTCTCTTTTAACTATATGCAACAGTCAATTGACGCGCGGCCCATACGCCCAGGCGGCTTGGCTCAAATCGGGTATATAAAAAAGAAGCTCCTTCACCTTTGCAAGAAGATGGGCTGGTTGAGTTGGTTATGTCCCAAGTCAATTTCTCATTACAACAGAGATCGAGTCCTGGTATTGACGAATTATTTTTTTGGTGTCTCGGGGTTGCAGGATGATGTACGAAAAAAATAGAGCTACCCTAAACGGACGAAAAAAAATCTGATGGTCCCATGATGGACAAAAGAAGTGGAGAAATAATCCTCCCTTTAATATTAGGTAAAGATAGACTAGTAGTAGTATAACACTTAGTCCATTAGTGTGTTTGGACTGCTCACACCAATCAGTAGATTTTTGATGGCTTAGAGCAACTTCAACGCGCCGACCCAAATAGACGCGCTTTTGTCCGTTTGGATCGGCCGCCGGCCTGGCGTCCGCTTTGTTTGAGATTTGGGTCGGCAGTGCGCCTAACGCGCTGACTCATATGTGCCGGCGTGACCGGCTGGCCGCCCTTTTCCAATAAATAGCTCAATTTTTGCATTGTTTCAAACATATAATCCACAACCAAATAAATAGCATAGTTCCAACCGAATAAAATAGCATAGTTTTACAAGTCAAATAAAAAGAAAAATGTCTGACATAATTTTGCAAGCCGAATAAAAAAGATACATCTATTAGTGGCCAACATGAGCCCACATATACTCAATCAAATCATTTCGGAGTTGCATCTGAGTTTCCCAATCACGCGAGCCATGATGACAGTAAAGTTCACCGCTGGGTTGTTGCCTTCGGCAAGCGTAGCGAACACCGGCGAACGCTGAAGCACGTTGATATCGTTGTGTGATCCGGCCATGCCAAAGAAAGAGTGCTAGATCTAAAGATCTTGAGACGCCACAGCCTCAAGTATGACAGTGCAAGCCCTGACATGGTCCTTATACTGCCCTTGCCAAGCAGAAGGGATGTTCTTCCACTCCCAGTGCATGCAGTCTATGCTGCCAAGAATCCCTGGAAAACCCTGCTGGCATTCATCGCCAACAAATGAGCTGTATCTTCAGGAGTCGGATCTCTCAAATACTCGGCGCCAAACATAGCAATAACAGCCTTGCAAAACTTATATAGGGAGTCTAGGCATGTAGACTCGCTCATACGGACGTACTGGTCAGTGAGATCACCGGGCACTCCGTATGCTAGCATTTGGATGGCGGCAAAGTATTTTTTATAAGAGGAGAAACCAATCTTTCCAACGGCATCCTCTTTGCACTCAAATAGTCATCATAGACGACCACCCCCTCTCTAATACTGTTGAAAAGATGCCTACTCATACGGAAACGGCGGCGAAATTTCTAATATTTGAACAATGGGCTTGTTGTGTCAAAGTAGTCCTTTCAAAGAAGAAAATGCCCCCGAATGGAGCCACGGAACGATAGGCGCTGGCTAATGAAGTGGTGATGGACCAACACGGTAGCTAGTATCTCCTTCTCATCACCGGACGAGTAATCGTCGGAGTCGCAAAGAAAATTGTGCAAAAAGAACTCGCCGGCGGAATCCATTTATACCTTGGCAAACTGCCGAACAGCTTGCGGGCGTCAACAATGAGACGGTCGGCGAAGGAGTTGCGCCGCTCTTGGACCAGCTAGCTGCCCTGGCGGCGTCCGACGAACGTGCTGGTGAGGATCTGGACGGGGCGGCGGGGAGTCGTCGGCAAGGAGGCACCGAGCATCTTTCTACATGTTTTACACTGTTCTACGACCCCACCCGCCAACGCTTTAACACTTTTATCATTAGTCACTACTAGTCCATTAGTGTGTTTGGACTGCTCACACCAATCAGTAGATTTTAGATAGCTTAAATCTCACATTTGAAAAAAAAAGATAGCCTCACCAAGGAGACAAACTTTGCATCCACTCATCAGTGATTTGCTTTCCTACTCGTCCGGTAGCATCTCCAAAATCAAGTCCAATCTCCGCTCTCTCACTCACCAGCAAGAAAAAGAAAAAAAGGTACCGTACTAGGCTGGGACCTGATCTACCACGATTAAGATCGGTGCAACCATAATTCAGTACATCATTGACATCTTCGACTATGAGTAGCTGGACATGTACGTTGTACGTAGGTTTTTATTCTGCATGGTTTGTATAGATTTGAGGTGGGAGAGATAGCATTTTCCCCCTCCTCCCTCCCTCGCTCCCTTGGCGTGAGGAACCTAGCCGCCCGGCCGTGCCACCTCCCCCCCCCCGCCTCTCCTTCGCTCCACCCTTGCCGGCGGCGGCGGCAGGCCTCCTCGTCTCCCCGCACATGGGGCTTGGTGCCGGCCGGGCTTGGTTGGTCGGGACGCCGCGCTTGGGTGGCACTCGGCTGTGAGGCGGACCCCCGCCGGTGGGATTTGTAGCGTGGCGGGCTGCTTGCTGGAAGGGCGCGCCTCCTGCGGCCATGGCGTGGTGCTGGGTCTTCGTCATATCTGGCACCCAGCTCCAGACGGCGGCTGTAGCTTCGGTGACAGTGGTAGGCTGTCGACTTTGGGAGTGGGGGCGTGTGTGCCAGCACCCGACGGTGGCCGGGGCTCTGCGGCTCTCTACGGGCGCGTGGACGAGGAAGGCGGGCACGATGCACTAGTGGAAAACAGGGCTTTGGTCCAAGCAGGGCAAGCCCATTAATCCCGGTTAACTCACGGAGCGGGACCCATGGGGGCATAGGTCCCGGTTCGTGAGGCCAGGGGGCGGCCGGACCACGTGGGGCATTGGTCTCGGTTCTTCTGGACCCTTTGGTCCTGGTTCCAGACACGAACCGGGACCAATGGGCCTCGTTCCTGGCCCACCATCATTGGTCCCGGTTGGTGGCTTGAACCGGGACCAAAGGTTGTCCTTTAGTCCCGGTTCTAGCCACGAACCGGGGCCAATGAGATGCCTATATATACCCCTCGCCTGCGAGCAGAGCAGTGGAGTGCTCTTTTTTTTTGGAGAGGTGTGTGAGAGGTGTGTATTGTGCTCTAGCTCACCTCCTATGCACATGAGCTGTTCGATGAAATGCCCGAGCCACACTTAAGCTTTCTCCTCTCGAAGCTCCTTGTCCAAACTCCATTCTCCTCAAGATTTGTCTAGGTTAGGTTGTCCGTCTTGCCCCGTCCCCGTCGTCACCGCCATCGATCGCCCGCGACGATCTCATCGCGGGCACCACTGTGGTGAGCCTCTTGTTCTTATCTTCTTTCTAAAAGAAAAAAGGTTCTTACTTGTATGATTTAGATAGATACTTGTGCAATTTTCTTACTTTTGTTATTGTTTGTTATTGTATAGTGCGACGATTTTGGTATCCGCCCATGTCGGCCCTCGTTCTGTCTATGATTCGGATGTGGTATAGATATATTATCGTTTATAACTATTTTTTTCCTTTAGTGTTTATGATAATTATGCCGAGCAACATGACATAGATGTTTTTATCTAGGAGGTATGTGAACCAGAAATTCCAACCGACCCTATTGTCGAGAGGTTAAATTTAGTTGAAGAAGAAAACAGTTACTTGAAGAAAAAATTGAAAATAATTGAGGAGGAGAAGATGAGATTGGAGTTGCATGTTGCGGATGTCGTCGATAAGCACAAGATCAAGATGGATTCCATGCGCTTGAAGATTAGAAAGATTAGAAAATATGCCATTCATACTGATGCTTGCTATCATTATGCCGTTGGATCCATTGTTACCTTAGTTGCGATTATGATCGCATTTGTTGTGTTGCATTGAAATGTTTTAGATAGTTTCAATATATGGTTTAATTAGATGCTCTGGAGAGCTATATGTTGTTTAATGAGAACTATGTATGTTCTTTGGTTTTAATGTGATGATGAACTTCTATTAATTTGGTCACTTCTGTATTCATGATGTTCTATAATGGTTTTTGACACACTTAATTATATATAATGCACGCAGATGAACCGGCAATGGATGTACGGTGACAGACACACCTCCGAGTACATTAAGGGCGTGCATAATTTTCTCGAAGTGGTTGAGGCAAACAAGAAGAATGGTATTATGTGTTGTCCATGCCATATATGTTGGAATACGAAGTCTAACTCTGACCGAAAAATCCTTCACAGCAACCTGCTTTATAAGGGTTTCATGCCACACTATAATGTTTGGACCAAGCACGGAGAAACAGGGGTTATGATGGAAGACAGCTAAGAAGAATAGGATGATGACAACTATGTGCCCCTTGAATACGGTGATGCTGCAACGGGGGAAGCTGAAGATCAAGAGGAACCAGACGATGTGCCCGATGATGATCTTCGTCGGGTCATTGTTGATGCAAAGAGACAGTGCGAAAGTGTAAAGGAGAAGCTGAAGTTCGATCGCATGTTAGAGGATCACAAAAAAGGGTTGTACCCCAATTACGGAGATGGCAACACAAAGCACGGTACCACACTGGAATTGCTGCAGTGGAAGGCAGAGAATAGTGTACCTGACAAAAGATTTGAGAAGCTACTGAAAATATTGAAGAAGAAGAATCTTCCAAAGGATAACGAATTGCTCGACAGTACGAACGCAACAAAGAAGGTTGTATGCCCTCTAGGATTGGAGGTGCAGAAGATACATGCATGCCCTAATGACTGCATCCTCTACCGCAGTGCGTACGAGGATTTGAATGCATGCCCGGTATGCAGTGCGTTGCGGTATAAGATCAGACGAGATGACCATGGTGATGTTGACGGCGAGAGCCCCAGGAAGAGGGTCCCTGCCAAGGTGATGTGGTAGGCTCCTATAATACCACGGTTGAAACATCTGTTCAGAAACAAAGAGCATGCCAAGTTGATGCAATGGCACAAAGAGGACCGTAAGAAAGACGGGAAGTTGAGAGCACCTGCTGACGGTTCGCAGTGGAGAAAAATCGAGAGAAAGTGGGGGGGGGGGGACTTTGCAGGTGATGCAAGGAACATATGATTTGGTTTAAGCGCGGATGGCATTAATCCTTTTGGGGAGAAGAGCAGCAATCACAGCACCTGGCCTGTGACTCTATGTATCTATAACCTTCCTCCTTGGTTGTGCATGAAGCGGAAGTTCATTATGATACCAGTTCTCATCCAAGGCCCTAAGCAACCCGGCAACGACATTGATGTGTACCTAAGGCCATTAGTTGAAGAACTTTTACAGCTGTGGAATGGAAATGGTGTACGTGTGTGGGATGAGCACAAACAGCAGGAATTTCACCTACATGTGTTGCTGTTTGTAACCATCAATGATTGGCCTGCTCTCAGTAAACTTTCAGGAGAGACAAACAAGGGATACCACGCATGCACGCACTGTTTAAATGACACCGAAAGTATATACCTGGACAAATGCAGGAAGAATGTGTACCTGGGGCATCGTCAATTTCTTCTGACCAACCATCAATGTCGAAAGAAAGGCAAGCATTTCAAAGGCGAGTCCGATCACCGGAAGAAGCCCGCCGTCTGTACCGGTGATCACATACTTGCTATGGTCAATGATTTACAAGTAATCTTTGGAAAGGGTCCCGGCGGATCTGTTCCGAATGACGGTGAGGAACGCGCACCCATGTGGAAGAAGAAATCTATATTTTGGGACCTACCCTACTAGAAAGCCCTAGAGGTCCGCTCTTCAATCGACATGATGCACGTGACGAAGAATCTTTGCGTGAACCTGCTAGGCTTCTTGGGCGTGTATGGGAAGACAAAAGATACAACAGAGGCACGGGAGACCGGCAACGTGTGCACGAAAAAGACGGCATGCCTCCAAAGCAGTATGAAGGTCCTGCCAGCTACGCTCTTACCAAAGAACCGAAGGAAATCTTCTTTGAATGCCTGCTCAGTATGAAGGTCCCGTCTGGCTTCTCGTCGAATATAAAGGGAATAATAAATATGGCAGAGAAAAATTTCCAGAACCTAGAGTCTCATGACTGCCACATGCATATGACGCAACTGCTTTTGGTTGCATTAAGGGGGCTTCTACTGGAAAACGTTCGATTAGCCATTGCGAAGCTATGTTCATTCCTCAATGCAATCTCTTAGAAGGTGATCGATCCAGAAATCCTACCCAGGTTAAGGAGTGATGTGGTGTAATGTCTTGTTAGTTTCAAGCTGGTGTTCCCACCATCCTTCTTCAATATCATGACACATGTCCTAGTTCATCTAGTCGACGAGATTGTCATTCTGGGCCCTGTATTTCTACACAATATGTTCCCCTTTGAGAGATTCATGGGAGTCCTAAATAAATATGTTTGTAACCGCGCTAGGCCAGAAGGAAGCATCTCCATGGGCCATCAAACAGAGGATGTCATTGGGGTTTGTGTTGACTTCATTCCTGACCTTAAGAAGATTGGTCTCCTTCAATCGCGGTATGAGGGGAGACTGAGTGGAAAAGGCACGCTAGGAGGGGACTCAATAATATGTAGGGACGGGCATTCTTGGTCTCAAGCACACTACACAATTCTACAGAATTCTACCTTGGTGACCCCATATATCAATGAAGACAAGAACATTCTGCGCGGCTCCAAACACCCGGAGCAGTGTGACGACCGGATTACATGTGAACACATCAGGACTTTCGGCAGTTGATTGCAAACACGTCTCAGGGGTGACACACTGTTTCTGATGAGCTGTACTCGTTGGCCAGGGGACCATCTTCGAACAATCTTGGGTACATAGACGAACCATTCGTCCTAGCTAATGATGTGGAGCAAGTTTTCTATGTGAAGGACATGTCTACCAAACCGAGAAAGAGAAAAGATAAGGAAGCGAATACATCATGGGATTGGAGGGCCACATAGTTCTTTCAAGAAAAGGAGACATCGTGGGATTGGAGGGCAAGACAGACATGTCTAGAGATTATGAAAAGTTTCATGAAACTCCTCCCTTCAAAGTCAAGGCTGACTCAAGCACCCTATTAAACGATGAAGATTATCCATGGTTATGGCGCAATAAGCAAATGACACAAGCGAAGAAAAAGTGAAGACTTTCTCTCCACAACTATTATGATGATGCCTTTGATCTAGAATATCACTGCATGAAAAATACCAAATGAAGTCAGAAAGGGTTGAAAATTAATGGTGTGGCTTTGAATGGTGCATTTTGAACACACAAAAAGTCAGGAGTTCAAATAAGTTCAAAAAAAAATGAAATCCCTTCTGTAACAAAAGAGTTTTCGTCCGAAACCTTGATACTTCGAAAGAGATTGTCCATTTTGTACATGAAGTGCATCCAGTTTTTGCCGTAACCCTCTCAACTTTTTAGCACATGCTATGTGGGTGAAATGATAATACCATGCCAACTTTCAACCTTTTCAGAGTTCATTTGTACTGCTTTTCAATTTCAGGGTCATGTAGCTCAAAAAATCAGTAGATGCATGAAAAATACCTACTGAAGTCAGAAAGGGTTGAAAAATGATGATGTGGCTTTGAATGGTGCATTTTGAACACACAAAAAGTCCGGAGTTCAAATAAGTTCAAAAAAATGAAATCTCTTTGTATCAGGTGAGTTTTCGTCCGAAACCCTGATACTTCGAAAGAGATTGTCCATTTTTTGTAACCCTCTCAACTTTTAAGCACATGCTATGTGGGTGAAATGATGATACCATGCCAACTTTCAACCTTTTCAGAGTTCATTTGTAGTGCTTTTCAATTTCAGGGTCATTTAGCTCAAAGAATGAACTAATAGAAAAAAGAATTAACTAAAAATAATCAACTAAAATATTCTGCAATGATCAAATAAAACAAAACTATAATATTCTTCAGTAGAAAAAAGAATCAACTAAAAAGCTTTTATAAAACTCCAATAGCAAAAGGAATCAACTAAAAAGCTTTTATAAACCTCTAGTATTATTGAAACTAAAGTTATATAAAATTTATGCAACTAAAATTATCAAAGTATTTTCTGTTCAAAACATTAAAAGCAAAAAAGAATTAAAAAAATAAAGAAAAAAATAAAATAAAATATATAATGCAAAAAACAAACTGGAAAAAAATGCCACCTACTGGGCCACCATGGCCTGAATACGACTAGAAACCCAATTGTGGGCCAAGATTCACGCCCGCAGAAGACCCAGCAGGCCAACAGGCAGATATACAAGTTTACGCCACTAGGCCTGCAATAGTGAGGAGTTCAAATGGGTGGGCAGAGCAGCACTTATAAACAGGTGCGGCCACTCTTAAGCTAGTAAGGTGGGACTAAACATCCCACTGCACCGTGGCTTTGGCAGGCATAGGCCATTGGTCCCGGTTCGTGGCACCAACCGGGACAAATGCCCACCTTTTGGGCTGCTAAAAACAGACCTTTGGTCCCAGTTGGTGGCACCAACCGGGACCAAAAGGTGGGCATTGGTCCCGGTTGGTGCCATGAACCGGGACCAATGCTTTTTGTTTATAAGCAACACTTGTGAAAATTTTCAGTTTCATCTCGCATTAGCCCCCGACGATGCCGACGACTTCGACGATGCCAGGCCGCCCCTCTACCTAGTCGTCGCCGTCGTAGCCCTCCCTTTGACGCCGTCGCTGCGCTGCCCCTGCCTCCGACACCAACGCCATCGCCGCGCCCCTGCCCCGAGCCCTTGTCGCCACGCACGCCCCTGCCCCACGCCCGAGCCCCTACCCCAGCCCGCCCCCACCCCGGCACGCCCCCGCCATCACCGTAGCCATCGCTGTCGCCGGCGCCATCGCTGTTGCCGTCGCTAGCCGCCCCCGCTATGAGCCACCGCGCCGCCCCGGCTCATAGCATTTTTTTCATAGCATTTTTTTCATATATGTATTTTCTTTTTCATATATGTGGCTATGTATTTTTTTGTTCATATATGTTCTATGGATGGATGGATGTATTTATATATGTTGTTCATAGAATATATTTTTTGTTAATAGAATATTTTTCTGTTCATAGAAATTAGTTAAAATGAGGGGGGACGTCAGACATGACATTAGGGGGGATGTCGGACGTCGGACATGTCATGAGGGGTGAGTGTCGTTGTCGTCTACCCCCTCCCTGATAACTTCGACATGAGGGGGGATGACGGAAGGAGAAGAAGAGGAGAGGAAGAAAAGGAGAAAAAAATAAGTAGAGGAAGAAGAAAAAAAAAAGGAGAAGAAGATGGAATAGAGGAGAATAAGATTTGTATTTTTTCTTCTTCTCCTCTTTCTTTCTTCTTCTTCCTCTTCTTATTTTTTATCGGGAACGAGGGTGTCAAGGATCGTCGAGCGGTCAAGGGTCGGAAACTAGGGTAGAGGGTCGAGGGTCGCCGAGGGGTCGAGGATCGCCGAGCGGTCGAGGGTTGGGAACTAGGATAGAGGGTCGAGGGTTGCCGAGGGGTCGAGGGTCGCTGAGGGTTCGAGGTTCGAGGATCATCGAGGGGTCGATGGTCGTCGAGGGATCGAGGTTCGAGGATCGCCGAGGGGTCGAGGGTCGAGGGTCGTCGAAGTGTTTTGTTAAATCCCTTGTTTGACATTCATGAGAGAGGCGGTCCGAACGTCTGATATTCATGACAGAACTTCGGTAACTCTTCAACATGAGGGGGGACGTCGATCAACCCCCTCTCGCCCGACCAAACCCTAGAAGCGTCGAGGCCACCCCAAACCCTAGAAGCGTTGTCGAGGCCACCCCAAACCATAGAAGCGTCGAGGGCACTAATTAATATTCCTTGTTGTGATTAGCTAGCTAGGTCTATGTTTGCCACTAATATATCCATCTCTTATGTTTGTATACTAATTGCCATGTTGTAATATTTGCAGAAACTACAAATCAACAAAGAGACTTGGAAAAAGAACAGTTGTTGGGGGATATAATCTTCGGCAGAGGTGATGCCATACCGTTTCTCAACGACACCGATGATCTGGAAGGAGAGGATGTAGCAGGCTCCGGTGATCGAACAATGGAGGAGGAAAGTCATGATCATGATGGCTCAGGCGACCGAATGCCGGTGGAAGAAGGAGACCGTGATGACGGCTCCGGTGACTGAACGGAGTCGGGATCAGCTGTTTCAAAGTCTGGCGGGGTATATATATTAATTAAGCCTGTGCTAACTAGCTAATTGATGCATTAATCTTTCTGGTATATACATATATTAACTCTTCTTTCTTCTTTTAAAGCCCTCCAGATCGAGCCAAATTTCGGTAACGAGACGAGGCCCGAAGAAAAGCTTGCGCTCGGATGAAAGGTTCACGATCACAGCAATCGTGGACGATGGCCAACCGAATGAACCCAAGCGGACCAAGGAAGCATTTTCTGCTCAGTGCGGAGCTATTGTTAGGGACAGCATCCCGATCAGCCTCCAGCTATGGAATAAGCCTAAGAAAGAAGACCCTCAAGTTTCTTATGTCACCGATAGAGAGAAAGATGATCTTTGGACCTCGCTGAAGGCAAATTGCACCCTACCGCTAGAGGAGGATCCAAATAAGATAGTTATAGAGCCACTGGTCAAGGTGTGTTGTCACATCCCTAGCTTTACTTGGCACTTGGGCTAGCTTGTTGCTGCATCATGTCTAAATTACTGAAAGCTAAACTAAGGAAATTCGAAAGCCTCACAAACTTCAATAAAAGAAGGGCAAAAACCCTGGAAATTTCATTCTTTGTTTCAAACATGTCCTTTGGCAATGTTTGAGAATTTTGGCAAGAGCTATATATCAAACCAAAATTTAGGAACATTTTTAAGGATCTAATTTCGGCATTGAATTTAAATCAATACTATATTTGAATTTGAACTTATATTCAAATATATACCGAATATATGTTCAAATAACTGAAACAATTTTATGTGCTTTGGGATAATTCCATTGTGCTAAATAAAATGTTCAGGGGAATTTTGTCACTGTTTTGAATTTGTTTCATTTAGAAACAGTGGCAAAAGGAAGTAAATTAAACAAAACAGAAGGAAATTAAAAAAGAGTAGAGGCCTACCTAACTTACATGTGCAGCCCAACCATGTAGAAGGCCCAGCCCACCACGGGCTTCCCCGTCTTCTTCCTCTGGCCAGTAGGCAGAGCGAGGCCGTGGCGACAGCACACGCGTCGGCCTCCACCTCCTGCCTGCCTGTCTCCTCGTCGACGCACCCGGACAACGCCACACACCCCCTGGACCCTCTCTCACTCTCCCCCGTGCCTTCCCTCTCCTTTGTCTCTCTCCGTCGCTCTCCCCCTCACGCGCCCGAGCACGCCGCCATGAGTTGCCGCGCCCACATCTGTCGCCTCCCCTCCCCGAGCTATCCAGAGCCTCCGCCACCTCGTACTTCACCTCTGCACCGAAGGAAGGAAGCATGAAGGCCCCGAGCGGCACCATCAGTGTCATCTTCATCCTCGGGTCCTGGCGATTGCCGCCATGATTCCGACGCCGTCCGGCCTTCCCCGAGCCTTTCGACGCCGCCAAACGACGCGCAGTGTGGTCCTGCTCTTTCCTCCTCCCTCCCTGCGTTTGATTGCTTCCCCTAGCTAGCGCAGCTGCTACACACGAAAGCTCCCCACTGCCGCCGGCCATGGCGTCGCCATGGCCAGAGCCCAAAGTAGTGGCTCCCACATGCATCATTGCCCTCCTTGCTTCACCAGGAGTCCGGAGAGCTCCTCGGAGAGCTTCCCCGTGCCCTGTAGCCCGCGCCCGCTCGAAGCCGTACCTCGGCCGCCACCGTAAGCTCGTTCCGGCGAGCTCTGGCCACCCCGCGCCCTCCCGCGAGCCATCCCTGGATGTGCGCGACCAAGGGCAACCCTTTGGTGCCTTTGGCTTGCCCCAACACCGCCCATAGTGCCACTCCGGCGAGCTCCCACCGCGGTTTTGGTCGTCGCCGGCCGAACTTCTGCGAAGTTGACGTGTCACTTAATTAGCGCTAATGACCCTGCTAACCAACCCTCTAATAGCCACTGACAGTGGGCCATGCCCATGGTCAAACCTCAGTCAGTGCTAGATTTGACCGGGATTAGTTCCTGAGTCACTGACGTGTGGACCCCACACGTCAGGTTTGACCTGGTCAGCCATGGTTGACCTACTGACGCAATGTTATTGTCCATGCTGACGCAGTAAACAATTTCTGTCTTTAAAATAAATCAGAAAATTCAGGAAAAGCCCAAAACTTCTAAAATTCATATGAAATTATCGGTAACTCCAAATAAGGTTAATTATATATGAAAAATGATCAAAATAATCCAATCTATCCATCTATATTGGTTTCATGCATGTTTAAACAACTTAACAATTCTATTTAGATCAAAACATGATAATGCACTATTTGAATTCATAGTTTGAGTTTGAAATTGAACCTTTGGTTCAAAATGACTCAAACCACTCTGTTTGTAGTTGCATTAGCTCAAACAACACTCATTTTGCCATGTCATGATCATGCATCATATTGCGCATTGCATTGATTGTGTTTCTTCTCTGTTGCCGGTATTTGTCCCCTCTCAGTAGACGTGGTTCCAACGATGAGTTTGATGACACCGATGAAGAGTTATATCATCTTCAGAAGTGCCAGGCAAGCGAAACCCCCTTGTTCATTCCGATATAATCCCACTCTCTGGCTCCTACTCTCTTTTACTGCATTAGGACAACAACGATTCATCTGTTACTTGCTACGGTAGTTGAACCCCTTTCCCTTTGCATGACCTGTCATTGCCATAGTAAATAGATGAAACCCACTAGCATGAGTAGGAGTTGTTTGAGCCCTGATGTGCCTACTCATTCATGCTTGTTTGACATGCCTGCTACGGCTTAGAGTTGAGTCAGGTCTGATTCATCGAGGATGAATTGGAACGGTGATGAACATGTCCTGCTGTGTGTGAGCTAAGTGTGTGAACACTATTTGGTAAAGGTAGCGGTTAGAGGCCATGTAGGAGTACATGGTGGGTTGTCTCATTGAAGCCGTCCTCGGGAACCGAGTTCTGTGTTTGCGATCCATGAACGGCTACTACCACTCATTGGGATCCTTAATTGACCCTCTCGGCTTCTTAACCACCCTTGTCCTCACTAGTAGAAAAGGGGGCTTTCGTCCAGGCCAGTTTAGCCCATTAGTCCCGGTTCAATCCAGAACTGGGACCAATGGAGCTATTTGCCCAGTTCAGGAGCCCAGGGGCGGCCGGGCCACGTGGGCCATTGGTCCCGGTTCGTTCGGACCTTTTGGTCGGTTGGTGGGACAAACCGGGACCAATGGTCCTGGCTCTGACCCACCACTATTGGTCCCTTGGTGGCATGAACCGGGACCAAAGGCTGCCCTTTAGTCTCGGTTCATGCCACCAACCGGATCTAATGGTGCTGCCTATATATAGCCCCTCGCGCAAGAGCAGAGCACACTGCTCTGTTTTTTCTGGCCGAGGGGGAGAGGGCTTGGTGGTGCTCTAGCTCACCTCCTATGCACACAAGGTGTTCGATGGAATGCCCGAGCCACAGTACTTAAGGTTTCTCCTCTCCAAGCTCGACCGCCAAGCTCCGTTTTCCTCAAGATTGATCTAGGTTTAGCGGTCCGTCACGTCCCGTCCCCGTCTTCACCGCCGTCGATCACCCGCGCCGATCTCATCGCCGGCACCACCGTGGTGAGCCTCTTGTTCTTATCTTCTTTCTGAAAGGAAAAACATTCTTACTTGTATGTTTAGATAGATACTTGTATTATTTTCTTACTTTTATTATTGCATCTTATATAGTGCGATGGTTTTGGTATCCGCCCCCGTCGGCCCTCGTCCTGTCTATGATTCGGATGTGGTATATATTATCTTTTCATAACTATTGATTCATTTATTGTTTATGAAAATTATGCCGACCAACGTGACATAGATTTTATTTATCTAGGAGGTTGTTGAACCGGAAATTCCAACCGACCCTATTGTCGAGAGGTTAAATTTAGTCAAGAAGAAAACAATTTCTTGAAGGAAAAATAAAAAACTTGAGGAGGAGAAGATGATATTGGAGTTGCATGTTGCGGATGTCGTCGATGATCACAAGATCAAGATGGATGCAATGCGCTTGAAGATGAGAAAGATTAGAAAATATGCCATTCATACCGAGGCTTGGTATCATTATGCCGTTGGATCAGTTGTTACCTTGGTTGCGATTATGATCGCATTTGTTTTCTCATTGAAATGTTTTACATAGTTTCAATGTATGGTTTAATTAATTTAGATGCTCTGCAGAGCTTTATGTTGTTAGATGAGAACTATGTATGTACTTTGGTTTTTATGTGATGATGAACTTCTATTAATTTGGTCACTTATAATTATCTATTCATGATGTTCTGTAATGATTTTTGACACACTTAATTATATATAATGCACGCAGATGAACCGGCAATGGATGTACGGTGACAGACACACCTCCGAGTACATTAAGGGGTGCATGATTTTCTCAAGTGGCTGAGGCAAACAAGCAGAATGGTTTTATGTGTTGTCCATGCCCTATATGTGGGAATCTGAAGTCTTACTCGACCGAAAATCCTTCACACCCACCTGCTTTACAAGGGTTTCATGCCACACTATAATGTTTGGATGAGGCACGGAGAAATAGGGGTTATGATGGAAGACGGCGATGAAGAAGAGTACGATGACAACTATGTGCCCCCTGAATACGGTGATGCTACTGAACATCAAGATGCACTAGACGATGTGCACGATGGTGCTACAATGGGCGAAGCTGCTGAAGATCAAGAGGAACCAGACGATGTGCCCGATGATGATGATCTCCGCCGGGTCATTGTTGATGCAAGGACACAATGCAAAAGTCAAAAGGAGAAGCTGAAGTTCGATCGCATGTTAGAGGATCACAAAAAGGGGTTGTACCCCAATTGCGAAGATGGCAACACAAAGCTCGGTACCGTACTCGAATTGCTGGAGTGGAAGGCAGAGAATGCTGTGCCTGACAAAGGATTTGAGAAGCTACTGAAAATAATGAAGAAGAAGCTTCCAAAGGATAACGAATTGCCCGACAGTACATACGCAGCAAAGAAGGTCGTATGCCCTCTAGGATTGGAGGTGGAGAAGATACATGCATGCCCTAATGATCTGCATCCTCTACGCGGTGCCTACAAGGATCTGAACGCATGCCCGTATGCGGTGCATTGCGATATAAGATCGACGAGATGACCTCGGTGATGTTGATGGCGAGCCTCCCGGAAGAGGGTTCCTGCGAAGGTGATGTGGTATGCTCCTATAATACCACGGTTGAAACGTCTGTTCAGAAGCGGAGAGCATGCCAAGTTGATGCGATGGCACAGTGAGGACCGTAAGAAAGACGGAAGTTGAGAGCACCCACGACGGGTCGCATGGAGAAAAATTGAGAGAAAATACTGGGATGAGTTTGCAAAGGAGCCAAGGAACGTATGGTTTGCTTTAAGCGCGGATGGCATTAATCCTTTCGGGAGGAGAGCAGCAATCACAGCACCTGGCCCGTGACTCTATGTATGTATAACCTTCCTCCTTGGATGTGCATGAAGCGGAAGTTCATTATGATGCCGTTCTCATCCAAGGCCCTAAGCAACCCGGCAACGACATTGATGTGTACCTAAGGCCATTAGTTGAAGAACTTTTACAGCTGTGGAATGGAAGCGGTGTACGACGTGGGATGAGCACAAAAGGAGGAATTTGACCTAAAGGCGTTGTTGTTCGTGACCATCAATGATTGGCCCGCTCTCGAGAACCTTCGGGACAGACAAACAAGGGATACCACGCATGCACGCACTGTTTACTTGACACCGATAGTATATACATGGGAAGCTGCAGGAAGAATGTGTACCTGGGCCATCGTCGATTTCTTCCGACCAACCATCAATGTCGAAAGAAAGGCAAGCATTTCAAAGGCGAGGCAGATCACCGGAAGAAGCCCGCGATGCGTGCGGTGATCACGTACTTGCTATGGTCAATGATTTACACGTAATCTTTGGAAAGGGTCCCGCGGACTAGCTGTTCGAATGACGCTGAGAATCACGCACCCATGTGGAAGAAGAAATCTATATTTTGGGACCTACCCTCTGGAAAGACCTAGATGTCCGCTCTTGATCGACGTGATGCACGTGACGAAGAACCTTTGCGTGAACCTGCTAGGCTTCTTGGGCGTGTATGGGAAGCCAAAAGATACACCGAGGCACGAGAGGACCTGCAACGCTTGCACGAAAAAGAGGGCATGCCTCCGAAGCAGTATGAAGGTCCTGCCAGCTACGCTCTTCGAAAGAAGAGAAAGAAATATTCTTTCAATGCCTGCTCAAGATGAAGGTCCCGACTGGCTTCTCGTCGAATATAAAGGAATAATAAATATGCCGAGAAAAGTTCCGAAACCTAAAGTCTCATGACTGCCACGTGATTATGACGCAACTGCTTCCGGTTGCATTGAGGGGCTTCTACCGAAAACGTCCGATTAGCCATTGTGAAGCTATGTGCATTCCTCAATGCAATATCTCGAAGGTGATCGATCCAGAAATCGCACCAACGCTAAGGAGTGATGTGGCGCAATGTCTTGTCGGTTTCGAGCTGGTGTTCCCACCATCCTTCTTCAATATCATGACGCACGTCCTAGTTCATCTAGTCGACGAGATTGTCATTCGGGGCCCGTATTTCTACACAATATGTACCCCTTTGAGTGGTTCATGGGAGTCCTAAAGAAATATGTTCGTAACCGCGCTAGGCCAGAAGGAAGCATCTCCATGGGCGATCAAACAGAGGATGTCATCGGGTTTTGTGTTGACTTCATTTCTGGCCTTAAGAAGATAGGTCTCCCTAAATCGCGGTATGAGGGGAGACTGACCGAAAAAACACGCTTGGAAGGACTCAATAATATGCAGGACGGATATTCTTGGTGTCAAGCACACTACATAGTTCTACAGAACTCTACCTTGGTGACCCGTATGTCGATGAACACAAGAACAGTCTGCGCTCCAAACACCCGAGCAAAGGCGACGACTAGATTACATGTGAACACATCAGACTTTCAGCAGTTGGTTGGAAACACGTCTCGGAGGTGACAGCACTGTTTGTGATGAGCTTTACTTGTTGTCCAGGGACCATCTTCGACTGTAATGATTTGGAAAGGATACGAGATAAATGGGAATACATTTTACGATTGACCAAGATGAAAAGAGCACCAACCAAAACAGCGGTGTCCGCTTTGATGCAGCAACCGACAAGGAAATGACACATATTATGGTTACATAGTAGACATATGGGAACTTGACTACGGAGTAGATTTTAAGGTCCCTTTGTTTAAGTGCAAGTGGGTCAATCTGTCGAGGCGGGTGCAGGTAGACCCACATGCGGAATGACAACAAGGATCTGAAAAATCTTGGGTACACCGATGAACCGTTCGTCCTAGCCAATGATGTGGCACAGGTTATCTATGTGAAGGACATGTCTACCAGACCGAGGAAAAGAAAAGATAAGGAAGCGAATACATCATACAATGAGCCAAAGCGCCACATAGTTCTTTCAGGAAAAGGGACATCCACAGGAGTGGTGGGCAAGACAGACATGTCTCAAGAGTATGAAAAGTTTCTTGAAATTCCCCCTTCAAAGTCAAGGCTGACCCAAGCATCCTGATAAGCGATGAAGATTATCCATGGTTACGGCGCAATAAGCAAAGCGACACAAGCGAAGAAAAAGTGAAGACTTTCTCCATAACTATTATGATGATACCATGCCAACTTTGTAACAGACGAGTATGATACCATTGTCCGTTTTGTACATGCACATGCTATGCCAACTTCTTCAGAGTTCATTTGAAAACTATGAATTTGAAAACCTCGCCAACCGAAGGGCGCTCACACCGGTTTATAAGCCCGTCCCTCTACACGCCTTGTTGAGCTCACAAACTTGTGATTCACACAAATTTCAAAGAAAACTAATGGCACAAACAGAAAGTTTATAATTTTGCTGACCTAAAAGCAAAAAGAATTAAAAAATAAAGCAAAAAACCAAAATAAAATAAATAATGCAGAAAACAAAACAAAAAACTTGAAAAAAATAAAAATAGCAACAAGAAGTATTTTGTTGTAAGTAGAAACAAAATAAAATAAATAAATAAAGCAAAAAAGTGTTTTCAAATTTGAAAACTAATGGCACAAACAGAAAGTTTATAATTTTGCTGACCTAAAAGCAAAAAGAATTAAAAATAAAGCAAAAACCAAAAGAAAATAAATAATGCAGAAAACAAAACAAAAAACTTGAAAAAAATAAAAATAGCAACAATAAGTATTTTGTTGTAAGTACAAACAAAATAAAATATATAAAGCAACAAAGAAAACAAAAAAGTGTTTTCAAATTTGAAAACTAATGGCACTAACAGAAAGTTTATAATTTTGTAAAACTAAAAGCAAAAAGAATTAAAAAATAAAGCAAAAACAACAAAAAATAAATAATGCAGAAAGCAAAACCAAAAACTGGAAAAAATAAAAATAGCAACAATAAGTATTTTGTTGTAAGTAGAAACACAATAAAATAAATAAAGCAACAAAGAAAACAAAAAAAAACAAAAAAAAGTGCCACCTACTGGGCCCCCACGGCCTGAATACGACTAGAAACCCTACCATGGGCCGAGATTCAGGCCAGCGGGAGGCCCAGAGAAACCAAAGCAGAGATAGCACGTTAGGCCGAAGCCTGCAGTTGAGAGGAGCTCGAGTGGGTGGGCGCAGCAGCTTATAAACCACACTCGAGCTCTCTCAACTAGCGAGTGGGACTAAACTTTTCGGCCTGTGAGGCAGCACAGGCCTTTGGTCCCGGTTGGTGGCACCAACCGGGACTAAAGGGGCATTGGTCGGTTCATGGCACCAACCGGGACTAATGCCCCTTTGTCCCGGTCGGTGCCACCAACCGGGACCAAAGGCCAGGCCTTTGGTCCCGGTTGGTGGCACCCACCGGGACTAAAGGGGGGCATTAGTCCCGGTTGGTGCCACGAACCGGGACTAAAGGATTTGCTATATAAGCAGCACTTAGCAGTTTTCGACCAAATCCCACTTCTCCCCCGACGCCCCCTGTTCCTCCTCATCGCCGTCGCCGCCCGACTCCCCTGCTCCACCTTGCCGTTGCCGCCGCCACCGACATCGTCAGGCTGGTCGCCTTCGCCGTCCCCGCCGCCACCGACGCCGTCAGGCTGCTCGCCTTCGCCGTCGCCGCCGCCCCCTGTGAGCACAGCCTGCTCCGCGCCCCTCCTATCCGCGCCTGTCCTGCTGCTGCCGCCGCCCCGCCGCCCCCTGCCTTGCAACCGGCGTCGCCGCCCTGTCCCCTTGCGCCACCGCCGCTGCTCCTGCCCTGCGTTGGCGCCCGCGTGCCGCCCGCCGCCCTGCCCTGCAGAACATAGTTTTTGTTTTTGCATTTTACAAAATGTATATATGTATGTATATATGTTTTCTGTATATATATGTTCATGAATATATGCAAAAGATAGATTTTAGAAAAATAGTATTTTTTCTGTTCATAGATTTTTTGGTGATATTAATTGTTGTAAATATGCAAATGTTTGTATATTCATTATTTAGAAAAAACAAGCAATACTACTTCATGTATTTTCAAGAAAGGAAGAAGAAGAAAAGAATGAGAGGAAAAAGGAAATAAGAAGAGGAAGAAAGGAGAAGAAGAGGGAGAGGAAGAAGAGGAGAAATAAATAAGAAGAAGAAATAAGAAGAAAAGGAAAGGAATAGAGGAGAAGAAGAAAAAATAGAAAAAAATTCTATTTTTTCTTCTTTCTCCTCTATTCTTTTCTTCTTCTCCTCTTTTTTTTTTCTTCTTCTTCTTCCTTCTTCCTACTTCCTCTTTTCTTCCTTTTTCCTTATTTTCCTTTCTCGAGGGATAAGAAGAAAAAGAAGAGGAGAAGAAGAAAGAAAGGAATAGAGGAGAAAGAAGAAACTTTGACACGAAGGGGGGGGGGTACCGATACCCCCTCCCCGATAACATTATTTTCCCATGTATATGTATGTTGCGTCGTTGTCGATATAACGAGGGTGTCGAGGATCGCCAAGGGGTCGAGGGTCGGGAACTAGGGTAGAGGGTCGACGGTCGTTAAGGGGTCAAGGGTCGAAGGTTTCAGGGTCGAGGGTTCCTATAGTGTCAAAGTATTGAAGAAATCCATGGCTTCATCATTAGCCGGAAGTAACCATGGCATGATGGTACGAAGTCCTCCAAAGTTATTCTGGAATGGAGTCCCGGATAGGATAATTTGCCTTTTTGTACGAATCTCAGCAAAGGCCTTTCAAATAACGATATTCGGAAGGTTCTTGCTGAACTTTGTACCAAAAGCGAATTATCCTATCTGGGACTCCGTTCCAAAATAACTTTGGAGAGCTTGCACCATCATGCACCTGTTACTTTCGCCTAATGATGAAGACATGGTTTTGTTGAATCCTTTGACACTAGGCAACCTCCCGACCCCTCGGTGATCTTCGACCCCTTGAGCCTCGACCGCTCGGCGATCCACGACCCTCTACCCTACCGCGGGCGTCGATATAACGAGGGTGTCGAGGATCGCCGAGGGGTCGAGGGTCGGGAACTAGGGTAGAGGGTCGAGGGTCGTTAAGGGGTCAAGGGTCGAAGGTTTCAGGGTCGAGGGTTCCTATAGTGTCAAAGTATTGAAGAAATCCATGGCTTCATCATTGGCGGAAGTAACCATGGCATGATGGTGCGAAGTCCTCAAAGTTATTTCGGAATGGAGTCCCGAATAGGATAATTTGCCTTTTGTATGAATCTCAGCAAAGGCCTTTCAAATAACGATATTCGGAAGGTTCTTGCTGAACTTTGTACCAAAAGCGAATTATCCTATCTGAGGACTCCGTTCCAAAATAACTTTGGAGAGCTTGCACCATCATGCACCACACTTTCGCCTAATGATGAAGACATGGTTTTGTTGAATCCCTTTGACACTAGGCAACCTCCCGACCCTCGGTGATCTTCGACCGCTTGAGCCTCGACCGCTCGGCGATCCACGACCCTCTACCCTACATGGCGTCGATATAACGAGGGTGTCGAGGATCGCCGAGGGTCGAGGTCGGGAACTAGGGTAGAGGTCGAGGTCGTTAAGGGTCAAGGGTCAAGGTTTCAGGTCGAGGTTCATATAGTGTCAAAGTATTGAAGAAATCCATGGCTTCATCATTAGCGGAGTAACCATGGCATGATGGTGCGAAGTCCTCAAAGTTATTACGGAATGGAGTCCGGATACGATAATTTGCCTTTTATGCGAATCTCAGCAAAGGCCTTTCAAATAATGATATTCGGAAGGTTCTTGCTGAACTTTGTACCAAAAGCGAATTATCCTATCTGGACTCCGTTCCAAAATAACTTGTGAGAGCTTGCACCATCATGCACCTGTTACTTTCGCCTAATGATGAAGACATGGTTTTGTTGAATCTTTGACACTAGGCAACCTCCCGACCCTCGGTGATCTTCGACCCCTTGAGCCTCGACAGCTCGGCGATCCACGACCCTCTACCCTACATGAGCGTCGATATAACGAGGGTGTTGAGGATCGCCGAGGGTCGAGGTCGGGAACTAGGGTAGAGGTCGAGGTCGTTAAGGGGTCAAGGGTCGAAGGTTTCAGGGTCGAGGTTCCTATAGTGTCAAAGTATTGAAGAAATCCATGGCTTCATCATTGGCGGAAGTAACCATGGCATGATGGTGCGAAGTCCTCAAAGTTATTCGGAATGGAGTCCCGGATAGGATAATTTGCCTTTTGTGCGAATCTCAGCAAAGGCCTTTCAAATAACGATATTGGAAGGTTCTTGCTGAACTTTGTACCAAAAAGCGGGTTATCCTATCTCGCACTGCTCCAAAATAACTTTGGAGAGCTTGCACCATCATGCACCTGTTACTTTCGCCTAATGATGAAGACATGGTTTTGTTGAATCCTTTGACACTAGGCAACCTCCCGACCCTCGGTGATCTTGACCCCTTGAGCCTCGACCGCTCGGCGATCCACGACCCTCTACCCTACATGGGCGTCGATAAAACGAGGGTGTCGAGGATCGCCGAGGGTCGAGGTCGGGAACTAGGGTAGAGGGTCGAGGGTCGTTAAGGGGTCAAGGGTCAAGGTTTTAGGGTCGAGGTTCCTATAGTGTCAAAGTATTGAAGAAATCAATGGCTTCATCATTAGCGGAACTAACCATGGCATGATGGTATGAAGTCCTCCAAAGTTATTACGGAATGGAGTCGGATAGGATAATTTGCCTTTTGTATGAATCTCAGCAAAGGCCTTTCAAATAACGATATTCGGAAGGTTCTTGCTGAACTTTGTACCAAAAGCAAATTATCCTATCTGAGACTCCGCTCAAAATAACTTTGGAGAGCTTGCACATCATGCACCTGTTACTTTAGCCTAAAGATGAAGACATGGTTTTGTTGAATTCTTTGACACTAGGCAACCTCCCGACCCTCGGTGATCTTGACCCCTTGAGCCTCGACCGCTCAGCGATCCACGACCCTCTACCCTACAGGCGTCGATATAACGAGGTGTCGAGGATCGCCGAGGGTCGAGGGTCGGGAACTAGGGTAGAGGGTCGAGGTCGTTAAGGGTCAAGGGTCGAAGGTTTCAGGGTCGAGGTTCCTATAGTGTCAAAGTATTGAAGAAATCCATGGCTTCATCATTGGCAGGAGTAACCATGGCATGATGGTACGAAGTCCTCCAAAGTTATTCTGGAATGGAGTCCCGGATAGGATAATTTGCCTTTTTGTACGAATCTCAGCAAAGGCCTTTCAAATAACGATATTCGGAAGGTTCTTGCTGAACTTTGTACCAAAAAGCGAATTATCCTATCTGGGACTCCGTTCCAAAATAACTTTGGAGAGCTTCGTACCATCATGCACCTGTTACTTTCGCCTAATGATGAAGACATGGTTTTGTTGAATCCCTTTGACACTAGGCAACCTCCCGACCCCTCGGTGATCTTCGACCCCTTGAGCCTCGACCGCTCGGCGATCCACGACCCTCTACCCTACCGCGGGCGTCGATATAACGAGGGTGTCGAGGATCGCCGAGGGGTTGAGGGTCGGGAACTAGGGTAGAGGGTCGAGGGTCGTTAAGGGGTCAAGGGTCGAAGGTTTTGTTGGGGAACGTAGTAATTTCAAAAAAATTCCTACGAACACGCAAGACCATGGTGATGGCATAACAACGAGAGGGGAGAGTGTCCGTCCACGTACCCTCGTGAACCCGAAAGCGAAGCGTTATAACAACGCTGTTGATGTAGTCGTCGTCTTCACGATCCGACCGATCCAAGCACCGAGCGTCACGGCACCTCCGAGTTCTGCACACGTTCAGCTCGATGGCGATCCCGGACTCCGATCCAGCAAAGTGTCGGGATGAGTTCCGTCAACCGACGGCGTGGTACGATGTTGATGCTCCACCGGCGCGGGGCTTCGCCTAAGCTCCGCGACGATATGACTTCTCCGGCGCAGGCTTCGCCTAAGCTCTCGACGATATGACCAAGTGGAATATGGTGGAGGGGCACCGCACACGCTAAGGAACGATCCGTAGATCAACTTGTGTGTCATGGGGTGCCCCCTGCCCCGTATATAAAGGAGCAAAGGGGTGCGGCCGGCCCTAGGGAGGCGCGCTGGAGGAGTCCTACTCCCACCGGAGTAGGACTCCCCCTCTCCTAGTTGGAGTAGGATTGGGGAGGGAAGAGGGAAGGGCGCGCCCCTTTCCTGTCCTATTCGGACTAGAGGGGAGGGGGCGCGCCTGCCCTGGCGGCCCTTCCTCTTCTCCTTGTGGCCCATTAAGGCCCATATACCCCGGGGTTCCGTAACCCCGGTGTTCCGATAACTTCCTGTTTTCATTGGAACCCTTCCAAGTCCAAACATAGGCTTCCAATATATCAATCTTTATGTCTCGACCATTTGAGACTCCTCGTCATGTCCGTGATCATATCCGGGACTCGAACAACCTTGGTGCATCAATACTTATAAACTCATAATGAACTGTCATCGAAACGTTAAGCGTGCGGACCCTACGGGTTCGAGAACTATGTAGACATGACCTAGAACCATTCTCGGTCAATAACCAATAGCGGAACCTGGATGCCCATATTGGTTCCTACATATTCTATGAAGATCTTTATCGGTCAAACCGCATAACGACATACGTTGTTCCCTTTGTCATCGGTATGTTACTTACCCGAGATTCGATCGTCGGTATCCAATACCTAGTTCAATCTCATTACCGGTAAGTCTCTTTACTCGTTCCGTAATACATCATCTCACAACTAACTCATTAGTTGTAATGCTTGCAAGGCTTAAGTGATGTGTATCACCGAGAAGGCCTAGAGATACCTCTCCGACAATCGGAGTGACAAAACCTAATCTCAAATACGCCAACCCAACAGGTACCTTTGGAGACACCTGTAGTACTCCTTTATAATCACCCGATTACGTTGTGGCGTTTGGTAGTACCTAAAGTGTTCCTCCGTAAACAGGAGTTGCATAATCTCATAGTTACAGGAACATGTATAGGTCATGAAGAAAGCATTAGCAACATACTAAGCGATCAAGTGCTAAGCTAACGGAATGGGTCATGTCAATCACATCATTCTCCTAATGATGTGATCCCATTAATCAAATGACAACACATGTCTATGGTTAGGAAACATAACCATCTTGATTAATGAGCTAGTCTTGTAGAGGTATACTAGTGACTATCTGTTTGTCTATGTATTCACACATGTATTATGTTTCCGGTTAATACAATTCTAGCATGAATAATAAACATTTATCATGATATAAGGAAATAAATAATAACTTTATTATTGCCTCTAGGGCATATTTCCTTCAGTCTCCCACTTGCACTAGAGTCAATAATCTAGATTACACAATGATTCTAACACCCATGGAGTCTTGGTGCTGATCATGTTTTGCTCGTGGAAGAGGCTTAGTCAGCGGGTCTGCAACATTCAGATCCGTATGTATTTTCAAATCTCTATGTCTCCCACTTGGACTTGGTCCCGAATGGAATTGAAGCGTCTCTTGATATGCTTGGTCCTCTTGTGAAATCTGGATTCCTTTGCCAAGGCAATTGCACCAATATTGTCACAGAAGATCTTCATTGGTCCCGATGCACTAGGTATAACACCTAGATCGAAATGAACTCTTTCATCCAGACTCCTTCATTTGCTGCTTCCAAGCAGCTATGTACTCCGCTTCACATGTAGATCCCGCCACG
Organism: Aegilops longissima; assembly: GCA_021605205.1. Lineage (NCBI taxonomy): Eukaryota > Viridiplantae > Streptophyta > Magnoliopsida > Poales > Poaceae > Aegilops > Aegilops longissima. The sequence goes on along the minus strand of JAHIAM010006564.1, from coordinate 1,981,208 downwards.
GCGCTTTGTTTAGAACTGCACCAACCGACAGCTCCACCGTTTAATAAAAATACGTATCCGGTTTGCGATTTAGAATCGTCCGGATCAGTGTCAAAGCTTGCATCGGCGTAACCATTTACGACTAGCTCTTTGTCACCTCCATATCGAGAAACATATCCTTAGTCCTTTTCGGTATTTCAGGATGTTCTTGACCGCTGTCCAGTGATCCACTCTGGATTACTTTGGTACCTTCCTGCCAAGCTTACAGCTAAGCATCGTCAGTCTGGTACACAGCATTGCATACATGATAGAGCCTATGGCTGAAGCATAGGAACATCTTTCATTTTCTCTCTATCTTCTGCTGTGGTGGGGCATTGAGTCGACTCAATCTTACACCTTGTAATACAGGTAAAAACCTTTCTTTGCCTGATCCATTTTGAACTTCTTCAAAACTTTATCAAGGTATGTGCTTTGTGAAAGTCAATTAAGCGTCTTGATCTATCTCTATAGATCTTGATGCCCAATATGTAAGCAGCTTCACCGAGGTCTTTCATTGAAAAACTTTTATTCAAGTATCCTTTTATGCTATCCAGAAATTCCATATCATTTCCAATCAATAATATGTCGTCCACATATAATATTAGAAATGCTCTGAGCTCCCACTCACTTTCTTGTAAATACAGGCTTCTCCAAAAGTCTGTATAAACCCATATGCTTTGATCACACTATCAAAGCGTTTATTCCAACTCGAGAGGCTTGCACTGACCATAAATTGATCGCTGGAGCTTGCACACCTTGTTAGTACCCTTTGGATCGACAAAACCTTCTGGTTGCATCATATACAACTCTTCTTCTAGAAATCCATTCAAGAATGCAGTTTTTACATCCATTTGCCAAATTTCATAATCATAAAATGCGGCAATTGCTAACATGATTCAGACAGACTTAAGCATCGCTACGGGTGAGAAAGTCTCATCGTAGTCAACCCCTTGAACTTGTCGAAAACCTTTCGCAACAAGTCGAGCTTTGTAGACAGTTATATTACCATCGGCGTCAGTCTTCTTCTTAAAGATCCATTTATTCTCAATGGCTTGCCGATCATCGGGCAAGTCAACCAAAGTCCATACTTTGTTCTCATACATGGATCCCATCTCAGATTTCATGGCTTCCAGCCATTTTGCAGAATCTGGGCTCACCATCGCTTCTTCATAGTTTGTAGGTTCGCCATGGTCAAGTAACATGACTTCCAGAATAGGATTACCGTACCACTCTGGTGCGTATTTTACTCTGGTTGACCTACGAAGTTCAGTAGTAACTTGATCTGAAGCTTCATGATCATCATCATTAGTTTCCTCACTAATTGGTGTAGTTGTCACAGGAACCATTTCTTGTGATGAACTACTTTCCAATAAGGGAGCAGATCTGATTATCTCATCAAGTTCTACTTTCCTCCCACTCACTTCTTTCGAGAGAAACTCCTTCTCTAGAAAGGATCCGAATTTAGCAACGAAAATCTTGCCTTCAGATCTGTGATAGAAGGTGTACCCAACAGTCTCCTATGGGTATCCTATGAAGACACATTTTTCCGATTTGGGTTCGAGCTTATCTGGTTGAAGTTTCTTCACATAAGCATCGCAGCCCCAAACTTTAAGAAACGACAACTTTGGTTTCTTGCCAAACCACAGTTCATACGGTGTCGTCTCAACGGATTTAGATGGTGCCCTATTTAACGTGAATGCGGCCGTCTCTAAAGCATATCCCCAAAACGATAGCGGTAAATCAGTAAGAGACATCATAGATCGCACCATATCAAGTAAAATACGATTCTGACGTTCGGACACACCATTTCTCTGTGGTGTTCGGGTGGCGTGAGTTGCAAACTATTCCACATTGTTTCAAATGTAAACCAAACTTGTAACTCAAATATTCTCCTCCACGATCAGATCGTAGAAACTTTATTTTCTTGTTACGATGATTTTCCACTTCACTCTGAAATTCTTTGAACTTTTCAAATGTTTCAGATTTGTGTTTCATTAAGTAGATATACCCATATCTACTCAAATCATCTGTGAAGGTGAGAAAATAACGATACCGCCGTGCCTCAACATTCATTGGACCACAAACAGCAGTATGTATGATTTCCAACAAATCAGTTGCTCGCTCCATAGTTCCGGAGAACGGCGTTTTGGTCATCTTGCCCATGAGGCACGGTTCGCAAGTACCAAGTGATTCATAATCAAGTGATTCTAGAAGCCCATCAGTATGGAGTTTCTTCATCGTTTTACACCGATATGACCTAAACGGCAGTGCCACAAATAAGTTGCACTATCATTATCAACTCTGCATCTTTTGGCTTCGACATTATGAATATGTGTATCACTACTGTCGAGATTCAACAAGAATAGACCATTCTTCAAGGGTGCATGACCATAAAGATATTACTCATATAAATAGAACAACCATTATTCTCTGATTTAAATGAATAACCGTCTCGCATCAAACAAGATCCAGATATAATGTTCATGCTCAACGCTGGCACCAAATAACAATTATTTAGGTCTAAAACTAATCCCGAAGGTAGATGTAGAGGTAGCGTGCCGACCGCGATCACATTGACTTTGGAACCGCTTTCCCACGCGCCGTCACCTCGTCCTTTGCCGCTGCTCGTCTATTCCGTAGTCCCTGTTTGAGTTGCAAATATTAGCAACAGAACCAGTATCAAATACCAGTGCTACTACGAGCTCTAGTAAGGTACACATCAATAACATGTATATCACATATACCTTTGTTCACCTTGCCATCCTTCTTATCCGCCAAATACTTGGGGCAGTTCCGCTTCCAGTGTCCAGTCTGCTTGCAGTAAAAACACTCAGTTTCAGGTTTAGGTCCAGACTTGGGTTTCTTCTCTTGATCAGCAACTTTCTTGCGGTTCTTTTTGAAGTTTCCCTTCTTCTTCCCTTTGCCCTTTTTCTTGAAACTAGTGGTCTTGTTGACCATCAACACTTGATGCTCTTTCTTGATTTCTACCTCCGCGGCTTTTAGCATTGCGAAGAGCTCAGGAATTGTCTTAGTCATTCCTTGCATATTATAGTTCATCACGAAGCTCTTGTAGCTTGGTGGCAGTGATTGGAGAATTCTGTCAATGACACTATCATCCGGAAGAGTAACTCCCAGTTGAATCAAGTGATTATTATACCCAGACATTTTGAGTATATGTTCACTGACAGAACTATTCTCCTCCATCTTGCAGCTATAGAACTTATTGGAGACTTCATATCTCTCAATCCGGGCATTTGCTTGAAATATTAACTTCAACTCCTGGAACATCTCATATGCTCCATGACGTTCAAAACGTCGTTGAAGACCCGGTTCTAAGCCGTAAAGCATGGCACACTGAACTATTGAGTAGTCATCAGCTTTGCTTTGCCAGACGTTCACAACTTCTGGCTCAGCTCCTGCAGCAGGCCTGTCACCCAGCGGTGCTTCCAGGACGTAATTTTTCTGTGCAGCAATGAGGATAATCCTCAAGTTACGGACCCAGTCCGTGTAATTGCTACCATCATCTTTCAACTTTGCTTTCTCAAGGAACGCATTAAAATTCAACGGAACAACAGCACGAGCCATCTATCTACAGTAAACATAGACAAGCAAAATACTATCAGGTACTAAGCTCATGATAAATTTAAGTTTAATTAATCATATTAAAAACTCCCACTTAGACAGACATCTCTCTAGTTATCTAAGTGATTACGTGATCCAAATCAACTAAACCATGTCCGATCATCACGTGAGATGGAGTAGTTTCAATGGTGAACATCACTATGTTGATCATATCTACTATATGATTCACGTTCGACCTTCGGTCTCCGTGTTCCGAGGCCATATCTGTTATATGCAAGGCTCGTCAAGTTTAACCTGAGTATTCCGCGCGTGCAACTGTTTTGCACCCGTTGTAGATGGACGTAGAACTTATCACACCCGATCATCACGTGGTGTCTGGGTACTACGAACTTTGGCAACGGTGCATACTCAGGGAGAACACTTCTTGATAATTTTAGTGAGAGATCATCTTATAATGCTACCGTCAATCAAAGCAAGATAAGATGCATAAAGGATAAACATCACATGCAATCAATATAAGTGATATGATATGGTCATCATCATCTTGTGCTTGTGATCTCCATCGCCGAAGCACCGTCATGATCACCATCGTCACCGGCGCGACACCTTGATCTCCATCGTAGCATCGTTGTCGTCTCGCCAACTATTGCTTCTCGACTATCGCTACTGCTTAGTGATAAAGTAAAGCAATTACATGGCGTTGCATTTCATACAATAAACGACAACCATATGGCTCCTGCCAGTTGCCGATAACTCGGTTACAAAACATGATCATCTCATACAATAAAATATAGCATCACGTCTTGACCACATCACATCACAACATGCCCTGCAAAAACAAGTTAGGCGTCCTCTACTTTGTTGTTGCAAGTTTTACGTGGCTGCTACGGGCTGAACAAGAACCGTTCTTACCCACGCATCAAAACCACAACGATAGTTTGTCAAGTTGGTGCTGTTTTAACCTTCGCAAGGACGGGCGTAGCCACACAGTTCAACTAAAGTGAGAGAGACAGACACCCGCCGGTCACCTTTAAGCAACGAGTGCTCGGGCGGTGAAACCAGTCTCGCGTAAGCGTCTGCGTAATGTCGGTCCGGGCGCTTCATCTCACAATACCGCTGAACCAAAGTATGACATGCTGGTAAGCAGTATGACTTATATCGCCCACAACTCACTTGTGTTCTACTCGTGCATATGACATCAACGCATAAAACCAGGCTCGGATGCCACTGTTGGGAAACGTAGTAATTTCAAAAATTTCCTCACGAACACGCAAGACCATGGTGATGGCATAGCAACGAGAGGGAGAGGTCCGTCCACGTACCCTCGTGACCGAAAGCGAAGCGTTATAACAACGCTGTTGATGTAGTCGACGTCTTCACGATCCGACCGATCCAAGCACCGAGCGTCGGCACCTCCGAGTTCTGCACACGTTCAGCTCGATGGCGATCCCGGACTCCGATCCAGCAAAGTGTCGGGATGAGTTCCGTCAACCGACGGCGTGGTGGCGATGTTGATTCTCCACCGGCGCAGGGCTTCGCCTAAGCTCCGCGACGATATGACTTCTCCGCGCGGGGCTTCGCCTAAGCTCTCTGACGATATGACCGAAGTGGAATATGGTGGAGGGGGCACCGCACACGGCTAAGAAACGATCCGTAGATCAACTTGTGTGTCATGGGGTGCCCCTGCCCCATATATAAAGGAGCAAAGGGGGTGCGGCCGGCCCTAGGGAGGCGCGCTGGAGGAGTCCTACTCCCACCGAGTAGGACTCCCCCTCTCCTAGTTGGAGTAGGATTGGGGAGGGGAAGAGGAAGAGGCGCCCCCCCCCTCTCCTTGTCCTATTCGGACTAGAGGGGAGGGGGCGCCTGCCCTGGCCGCCCTTCCTCTTCTCCCTTGTGGCCCATTAAGGCCCATATACCCCCGGGGTTCCGTAACCCCGGTGTTCCGTAACTTCCTGTTTTCATTGGAACCCTTCGAAGTCAAACATAGGCTTCCAATATATCAATCTTTATGTCTCGACCATTTGAGACTCCTCGTCATGTCCGTGATCATATCCGGGACTCGAACAACCTTCGTGCATCAATACTTATAAACTCATAATGAACTGTCATCGAAGCGTTAAGCGTGCGGACCCTACGGGTTCGAGAACTATGTAGACATGACCTAGAACCATTCTCGGTCAATAACCAATAGCGGAACCTGGATGCCCATATTGGTTCCTACATATTCTCTGAAGATCTTTATCGGTCAAACCGCATAACGACATACATTGTTCCCTTTGTCATCGGTATATTACTTACCCGAGATTCGATCGTCGGTATCAATACCTAGTTCAATCTCGTTACGGTAAGTCTCTTTACTCGTTCCGTAATACATCATCTCACAACTAACTCATTAGTTGTAATGCTTGCAAGGCTTAAGTGATGTGTATCACCGAGAAGGCCAGAGATACCTCTCCGACAATCGGAGTGACAAAACCTAATCTCGAAATCGCCAACCCAACAGGTACCTTTGGAGACACCTGTAGTACTCCTTTATAATCACCCATTACGTTGTGACGTTTGGTAGTACCAAAGTGTTCCTCCGTAAACGGCAGTTGCATAATCTCATAGTTACAGGAACATGTATAGGTCATGAAGAAAGCATTAGCAACATACTAAGCGATCAAGTGCTAAGCTAACGGAATGGGTCATGTCAATCACATCATTCTCCTAATGATGTGATCCCATTAATCAAATGACAACACATGTCTATGGTTAGGAAACATAACCATCTTGATTAATGAGCTAGTCTTGTAGAGGCATACTAGTGACTTATCTGCTTGTCTATGTATTCACACATGTATTATGTTTCCGGTTAATACAATTCTAGCATGAATAATAAACATTTATCATGATATAAGGAAATAAATAATAACTTTATTATTGCCTCTAGGGCATATTTCCTTCAGGTTTCAGGGTCGAGGGTTCCTATAGTGTCAAAGTATTGAAGAAATCCATGGCTTCATCATTAGCCGGAACTAACCATGGCATGATGGTACGAAGTCCTCCAAAGTTATTCTGGAATGGAGTCCCGGATAGGATAATTTGCCTTTTTGTACGAATCTCAGCAAAGGCCTTTCAAATAACGATATTCGGAAGGTTCTTGCTGAACTTTGTACCAAAAAGCGAATTATCCTATCTGGGACTCCGTTCCAAAATAACTTTGGAGAGCTTCGTACCATCATGCACCTGTTACTTTCGCCTAATGATGAAGACATGGTTTTGTTGAATCCTTTGACACTAGGCAACCTCCCGACCCCTCGGTGATCTTCGACCCCTTGAGCCTCGACCGCTCGGCGATCCACGACCCTCTACCCTACCGCGGGCGTCGATATAACGAGGGTGTCGAGGATCGCCGAGGGTCGAGGTCGAGAACTAGGGTAGAGGGTCGAGGGTCGTTAAGGGTCAAGGGTCGAAGGTTTCAGGTCGAGGTTCCTATAGTGTCAAAGTATTGAAGAAATCCATGGCTTCATCATTAGCCGGAAGTAACCATGGCATGATGGTACGAAGTCCTCCAAAGTTATTCTGGAATGGAGTCCCGGATAGGATAATTTGCCTTTTTGTATGAATCTCAGCAAAGGCCTTTCAAATAACGATATTCGGAAGGTTCTTGCTGAACTTTGTACCAAAAAGCGAATTATCCTATCTGGGACTCCGTTCCAAAATAACTTTGGAGAGCTTCGTACCATCATGCACCTCACATTTTTACTAATGATGAAGACATGGTTTTGTTGAATCCTTTGACACTAGGCAACCTCCCGACCCTCGGTGATCTTGACCCTTGAGCCTCGACCGCTCGGCGATCCACGACCCTCTACCCTACCGCGGGCGTCGATATAACGAGGGTGTCGAGGATCGCCGAGGGGTCGAGAGTCGGGAACTAGGGTAGAGGGTCGAGGGTCGTTAAGGGGTCAAGGGTCGAAGGTTTCAGGGTCGAGGGTTCCTATAGTGTCAAAGTATTGAAGAAATCCATGGCTTCATCATTAGCCGGAACTAACCATGGCATGATGGTACGAAGTCCTCCAAAGTTATTCTGGAATGGAGTCCCGGATAGGATAATTTGCCTTTTTGTACGAATCTCAGCAAAGGCCTTTCAAATTACGATATTCGGAAGGTTCTTGCTGAACTTTGTACCAAAAGCGAATTATCCTATCTGGACTCCGTTCAAAATAACTTTGGAAGCTTCGCACCATCATGCACCTACATTTCTACTAATGATGAAGACATGGTATTGTTGAATCCTTTGACACTAGGCAACCTCCCGACCCCTCGGTGATCTCGACCCCTTGAGCCTCGACCGCTCGGCGATCCACGACCCTCTACCCTACCGCGGGCGTCGATGCCCACGTCACTTGTGGGACATAGATGTAGTGTTCAACGCCGACCCCCTCCCGATAGCTTCAACACGAGGGGGGGGGGTCGATATTACCCCCTCCTAGCTTGAAGCGTTCTCGAGGCCACCCCCTAATCCTTGAAGCGTTGTCGAGGCCACCCCAAACCCTAGAGAAGCAGCGTCGAGGCCACTAATATGATTCCTTATTGTGATTAGCTAGCTAGTTCTACGTTTGCCACAAATATATCCATATCTGTCATGTTTGAATAATAATTGCCATGTTGTAAATATTTGTAGAAACTATGGACACCCCGAGATGAAGCACAAGAAGCGTTGTTGAGGACATAATCGCACAAGGAAGTGATGCCGTCTGCTCGTTGATGTTTCTCAACGACAACGATGGTCCGGAAGGAGAGGGTGAAGAAGCAGCTGGCTATTTACATGGCTCCGATGACCCAATGCGGTGCAAGAAGGAGAGGGTGAAGAAGTAGACCGTGAGGGCGGCTCGGTGATCACCAAACCGAGTCCGGCCAGGTATATATATTAGTTAAGCCTGTGCTGACTAGCTAATTGACGCACTCATTGTTTTGGTATATATGTACACATATTAATTAACTCTCGTCTTTGTTCTTTTTTCTAGCCCTCCGGATCAAGCACAACCGGTAAAGAGACGAGGCCCAAGAAAAGTTGAGCTCGGATGAAAAGTTTGAGATCATACAAATCACGCTGGACGGCCAACCGATTGAACCCTACCGGACAAAGAAGGCATTTGTTGCTCGGTCACGGGGTTCGGTTGAGGGACAAGATCGATCAGCATCCACCAATGGTATAAGCCTAAGAACGAAGACCCTGAGGTGTCTTATGTCAATGATATGCAGAAAAATGATCTTTGGACTGAGCTGAAGTCAAATTTCACCCTACCGCCGGAGAATGATCCGGAGAAGCCAGTTATAGAGCCATTAATCAAGTATTTTGCTCTGAAGAAGATGGCAGACCTATTCAGGAATTGGAAGAAAGACCTCAATAGGTATGTCGAAAATAATGAGACACCAGAATTCAAGGGCAAATATGAGAAGATCAGAGATGACTGGCCCGCATTTGTGGCCCACAAGACATCGAAAAAGAGTAAAAAGATGTCGGCGACAAACAAGAGAAATGCTTCGAAGAAGAAGCTTCACCATCGCACGGGGTCAGGTGGCTACCTCTTAGCCCGGGCTAAGTGGGCCAAGGCTGAGAATGATCTGCATGATAAAGGGATCGAACCAGAGACAATGAACTGGCCAGACCGTTGCCGTACTTGGTTCTTTGGGGCCAGCGGATCCTTGGACCCTATAACAGGGAAGTGCATTTGGACGGGCGAACAATTGGACATACCAGTCAAGAGGCTTCAGCAATATATCGAAGCAGCGCAGCAAGGGACGTTCGTTCCAGACGGGAGAAGGACGAGCTCACAATGGCCTCGGCAATCACGAGCACCTGGACGGACACGAGGCACGCCAGAGCTCCGTTTAAATGGAAGGCTGGATTTCCGGACGCGAGGGGTTACAAAACCCGGGAGAGGAGGAAGAAACTGGAGCAGAGCCAACTGCAGCGCTGCACGAAAGGGTAATGGGGCTAGAGGAACGAGCGCGATCGCAGCAAGCGACCTGCGAAGCTTCCCCGGCTACCCGCCATCTCAGCGGAGAAGCAGCGTGGCTTCCACCCAGCTGCTTCAGCCAGAGCATGCCTTGACGGCTCCTGCCAGCTATCCCGTGGATGCTATCACGAATGCTGAAAATTGCCACCTTAAGGCGCAATGGAGCAATTTGAAGGTCAAGGCGGCTGTTGGCTCAGTTTACCCTACTAAACCCGACTCAACTTTTCACTGCCGGCCGATTCCCGAAGGATATGCTAAGGTGATGGTCGATGAAATAACGGAGGGATTTGAGGACCTCCGGCTTGACCACCCTACCGGTGAAGGGGAGTATCGGCTGGGTTCTGCTGTGAAGACTCCATGCCTATGGCGGAAGGATCTCATCAACCTTACGAACTGGACACCTCCGCCTCCTCCTCCTCCTCCGGCGAGTCAGGGCACTCGGCCTCCTCCTCCGGCGAGTGACGATCAGGGCACTCGGCCGGCTCCTTCTCCGGCGCGTGGCGGCACTCCGCCTCCTTCTCCGCCTGCGCCGGCGCGCCCGAGCAGCCAGCCTCCTCCTTCTCCGCCTCGTCAGCAAAGGCGGAAGAGACCCGCCGCCGCTCCGGCTGCTCCGGCGCGTCGTAGTCCTTCTCCTCCGCCTCGTAAGCAAGGAAAGAAGACATCCGCTCAGTCTGCTCTGCCGACGTCTAGCAGTACAGCCAAAGGCGGGAGGAGATCTGATTCGGTCCTTCTCACGAAGACTCGGAGAAGTTACCGTACGAGAGGAGCGAGGAGGAAAACGCGAAGATCGCGCAGACCGAAGTGGATGAATGGTTTCAAGGGTTGCAAGCAAAGAGACATCCACCTCCGGAGGAGAAGGTAGATCCGGTGAAAGCGAAGGGCACTCTGGCTGCCCTGACAAAACCACCCAAGTCTCCGCTGAAAGGCAACTATGAGCGCATTATTGGAAAGGCATTTGCCGAAGCGGAGAGGTCGGGAAGTACTAAAAGTGATCAAAGGATGAAAGAACGACGAGCTGGGAAACAAATTGCCCAGCTCGGCGAACAAGCGAAGCAATCGTGCCCCCCGCTCAAGGTGCCTGCTAGCGACATCGTCGATCCGAGGATGGTGCCCGGTTATGGCAATCCTGCAGATTACCTGCCCGACGGTGTACATTATGATTTCTTGGAGGTGCAGATACAAAGATACGAGTACGGAAAGCCTCTTGTCAAAGATGAAAGTTCTCTATCAATGATGATGCGAAGATTGCATGATTGGTACATGAAAACCTGCAAAGAGTCTGATGGGAGGAGTACTTTGTATGTGAGAGTTAAAAAGGAGCATGACCTCCATGGAATTGAACTGTTGCCTATTCCATTTGAGGATTTCTATCAGTTTTTCAATCAATTAGCCATCGATAAATCAACGGTCACCTGCTACTGTCTGTAAGTAGTACTACTTCTGTCATTAAGTCTCTCTATATAACTCAGCCCTTTCATTGCATGTATTTATAATTATCCTCACTATATTATGCAGATTGAAGATCGCCGAATTGAAGAAAAGACAAGTGGGAGATATTGGGTTCATTAACACGTATCTCATAGATGCAACTGAGGTTGAATATCGTGCCAAAGAAACCGAGGCCAACTTGCTACGATCGTTTGAAATAAATGAACACAAAGATATAATACTCTTTCCTTACAACTTCAAGTAAGTGTTACTGTCTTGTGGCATATTCGGTTTCCTTATTAGTCCAGGTTATAGTAATGTAATATTGATGAGTTATGCATGTGTGCGCAGGTACCACTATATTCTCCTAGAGATTAAGCTTGAGAAGGGAGTAGTAACTGTCTTAGACTCGAGCGAAAAAGATCCCAAGGAGTATGCGGACATGACTGAACTGCTCGAGAAGTAAGTTAAATCGATCATTATCCACCATATCAGCAACTTTGTTCATTTCTGATATCAAGTAATTGTTTTCTTTGTATGGCAGGGCTTGGAGAAAATTCACCAAAAAAGCTCCGGGACTACCGAAGAACCTGCAATTTAGGCACCCGAAAGTAAGTACTATATAGTAGCATATTCCACGCATCTCCTAGTGATTCAAGCGCTAGTTTCATCAATACCACTTAGCATGCTTGCTAATTATCAGTTTGATTGACCTCTATTTCTTGTAAAGTGCTTGTGGCAGGAACAAGGGAATGATTTCTGTGGATACTACATTTGCGAGTCCATCCGCCACACGACCTGTGAGCGGGGCTACTCCGACAAACAATATGAAGTGCGTAAATAACAATATTCACAATTTTATTTTATTACCATCATTTGTGTTGACTTTCATTCATTCATATATATATATATATGTATTGACCCCCTTCTTAAAATTAGATGTTTCGGATGCGGGATGAACTCCTAGCACCAGATCGCATGCGAGCAATTCAAGAGGAATTGGCGGCATTCTTTCTTGGCCACGTGATCGCTGAAGACGGAGAATACTATGTGGACCACGCGTCCGTATGTTAGGAGATTATATATTTGTAAAGATAATTATTGTATATATGTAGCGGTAGTGTCGGATAGATATACGAGAACTTGTTGTTCGACCAATCTCTCGGAGAAGGAGAGGTGGTCGATATCACTTCTCTCTGTATGCATATATGTTCATGACGATCTTCTGTTTGCTTACTCTAGCTAGCTAGCGTGTCTAGCTAGTCCTCTCTATCGTGTATGTATGGTGCGTGGCGTCGACCAAGCACGGACAAAGAGAGGACACTTCTCTGTATTAATTAGCTAGCTATAGCACAATATATGAAACACCTAAATTAACCCCCAAAACCCCCAAACCCCCCTTTAAAAAAAACAAAACCACAGCCACATAAGCGCTGACGTGGATGCCTATTGGTCCCGGTTGGTGCCACCAATGGGACCAAAACCCTCCTGCTGGGCTCGGGGACAGGCCACGTGGAGGTTTCTGTCCCGGTTCTGTATTGAACCGGGACTAAAAATCAGGGCATTAATGCGACCCTTTAGTCGGTTCATGAACCGGGACTAAAGGCCCTCACCAACCAGGACAATAGGCCCTTTTTCTACTAGTGCCTCTGTAGAGGAGTTGCAAGTAGTTTCTGGTGTTTGTAGTATGCTGGAGGCCGTGCGCAGCGCTGACCCGAGGGGTGGACTATGATGCGGTAGGCACGTGACCGAGTATGCCAGGCGCCCGTTCGGTGTCACGGAACCTTGTACACATTGTTCGGGGCCGTATGTGGAAACCTCGGACGGACTCCCTGCGGATGGAACCTGAATAGGCGATAAACCTGGACTAGAGACTTGAGTGTTTAGGTAGGCCGTGGCCGACACCCTCATTGGGCTTCCACTTGATGGTTGCCGAGTACATGTCGTGTAAACGACGGTAAGTGGTGAGAGCGTGTGTGAGGAAGTACACCCCTGCAGGGTTAACATCATCTATTTGAATAGCCGCATCCGCGGTAAAGGACCTCTGGGTTGCCTATACAGTTCATAGACAAGTGAAAGTGGATACTCTAAAATACGCAAGATAAGCGTGAGTGCTATGGATGGCGTTCTCGCAGGGAGATGGAAGCGGATCCATAGTCGTGTATTGATATGGTGAATATGTGGACTCGTGTGCGCCACCTCCAAGAGTTACTTGCAGTCGTAGTTCAGGAGAGCCACCGAGTCAAAGCTTGCTTGCTGCAGTTAAACCCCACCATCCCTTTGTTTATAATGATGCATATGTAGTTAGTTCTGATGTAAGTCTTGCTGGGTACATTTGTACTCACGTTTGCTTAATTTATATTTTTGCAGAGAGACTATAGTCTCGCTAATAGTTCCGCGTGGACTTCGACGCTTAGCTTGCTACCTCAGCTACGATCTTGTGCCCTCAGCAGGATCTGGTAGATAGTTAGGCTTCTCAGCCTTTTTCATTTGTAGATGTCTGTACTCAGACATGTTAAGCTTCCGCATATCTTTTGACTTGTATGCTCTGAATGTTGGGTCATCAGACCCATGTTTGTAATATCTCGCTCCTCGGAGCCTAATGAATAAATACTTTGAGTCATAGAGTTATGTTGTGATGCCATGTTGTATTTGCACATATCGAGCATATTTTGTTTATGGTTTCAAATGCTTGGTATGTGTGGAATCTGGCAACCTAGTTGTTCATCCTTGGTAGCCTCTCTTACCGGGAAATGTCTCCTAGTGCTTCCACTGAGCCATGGTAGCTTGCTACTGCTCCGGAACACTTAGGCAGGCCGGCATGTGTCCTTCTTCGTTCTTGTGTCCGTCCCTTCGGGGAAATGCCACACGTTGTTCCTTTAAGTCCATGTAGCTTTCTACGACTTGGGTTCATACGTTGTTGATCGACACGTTCCTTGTTGGGTCATGTATGCTTGTCCCTGTAAATTAGCGTCACTTTGGGTTCACGACTAGTTATGTCAGCCCGAGTTCACTAGTAGAAAAAGGGTCAAACGTGAAGCACATTAGTGCCGGTTTGATTTAGGCCCGATACTAATGGTACCATTAGTGCCGGTTCGAACGGATTTGCATAAATGCCGGTTCGTGTTGAACCTTTAGTACCGGTTCGTGGCACGAACCGGTACTAAAGGGGTGGTGGCAGGCTGGCGTCAGGCCGGTGTCCCACGATCACCTTTAGTACCGGTTCGTGGCACGAACCGGTACTAAAGGGGTCTGACCTATAGTACCGGTTCGTGACACAAACCGGCACTATAGAGCAATTTTCAAACTCTGCCCCGGTGTCGCCATTTCAGTTTTGAAAAAAATCAAAAGAAAATGATGAAAACTTAAAAAAAATAAAATCCTTCGAGAGGTAGTTATATTACTACATCTACTAGTTAGGAAAATTTGAAAACTTAAATTTGGACATGTTTAGCAAAAAGTGTAGGGAAAATGTAAAACGGCTATAACTTTTGCATAAGATGTCGGAAAAAAACGTATAATATATCAAAAAATTCAGCATGAAAATCCGCATCCGATGGAGACCGCCTACGGCCTGTTTGGAATTTTTTAGAATCCTCAAATTCCAAAAGGAAAAAAAGATATGGTCAAATTTCAGTTTTTTTTAAAAAAATTGGTTAAATCTGGTCAAACTACTTATTCAAGAAGTATTAATGTTACTACATAATTATTCAAGAATATTAGTGTTACTAAATAATTATTTCAATTTTTTGAATTTTGTTGAAATCTGGTCAAACTATGGTCAAACTGTGGTCAAACTATGGTCAAACTTATTCAAGAAATATTAGCGTTACTAAATAATTACTGTTTTTTTAGAATAATAGTTTCAAACTCAAACGGTGAAATGTGTGACTTCATGCTCAAGCTAAACTCCTGAGGGTTAATAGGATTAACATCTTACTATTGTCAGGAAAACAACAAGTGCAGACTTGGAAACGAAGGAGAATAGAACCCGAAAGTTAAGCGTGCTCGGGCTGGAGTAGTGAGAGGGATGGGTGACTGGTCGGGAAGTTAGATGATTTGGAATGAGTGATCCACACTTGAGCAGTTAAGAGAGGTGATTAGAGACTAAATCATCAAATAATTCAGAAAAATTAAAAATCGAAAAAAAATCAAATTTTTTCCCAAAATTTTCAAATTAAAAAAAAAACCTTTAGTACCGGTTGGTAACACCAACCGGTACTAAAGGTCCCCCATACCAAGGCGTGAGCTCACGCCATGTGGTGGCACTTTAGCGCAGGTTCATGCCGAACCGGTACTGAAGGGGGTGGGGGGCCTTTAGTGCCCACACTTTAGTGCCGGTTCCATAACTGGCACTAAAGGCCCTTACAAACCGGTTTTAAAGCTCCGTTTTCTACTAGTGGTTCTTTGTCATATGGAGGCTAGCGGCACTATCATATACGTGAGCCAAAAGGCGCAAACGGTCCCGGGCCAGGTAAGGTGGCACCCGTGGGAATACCGTGCGTGAGGCCGCAAAGTGATATGATGTGTTACATGCTAGATCGGTGTGACTTAGAATCGGGGTCCTGACAGCTTTGGTGTTAGAGCCTGACTGCCTTTAGGATTACCAAGCCAAACTGGTCGAAGTTGAGTCTAGAAATTATTTAGTTATATAAGTGAATTGATTGTGGGATAGAACATAAGACTCTTTTTACTCCTTATACCCTATGCCCTTCTGATCCGAGTCATCTTATCTTTCCTACGGTGTAAAGGAACTAGGTTTTCTCTTCTTTCTATCAGGATCACGTGTTACTAATCAGTAGATGATACGTCTCCAACGTATCTATAATTTTTGATTGTTCCATGCTATTATATTACCCCTTTTGGATATTTATGGGCTTTATTTTACAAATTTATATCATTTTTGGGACTAACCTACTAACTGGAGGCCCAACCCGTATTGCTGTTTTTTTGCCTATTTCAGTATTTCGAAGAAAAGGAATATCAAACGGAGTCCAAACGGAATGAAACCTTTGGGAGCGTGATTTTTGGAACGAACGTGATCTTGAGAACTTGGAGTGCAAGTCAAGAAGCAAACGAGGCGGCCAGGAGATAGGAGGGCACGTCCACCCCTCCTGGGCGCGCCCCCTGTCTCCTGGGCCCCACAAGCCACCACTGACGTACTTCTTCCTCCTATATATACCCACGTACCTGAAAACATCCAGAGAGCCAACGAAAAACAATTTCCACCGTCGTAACCTTCTGTATCCGCGAGATCCCATCTTGGAGCCTTCGTCGGCTCTCCGCCGGAGGGGGAATCGACCACGGAGGGCTTCTACATCAACACCATAGCCCCTACGATGAGTTGTGAGTAGTTCACCATAGACCTTCGGGTCCATAGTTATTAGCTAGATGGCTTCTTCTCTCTTTTTGGATCTCAATACAATGTTCTCCCCCTCTCTTGTGGAGCTCTATTCGATGTAAACTCTTTTTGCGGTGTGTTTGTCGAGATCTGATGAATTGTGGGTTTATGATCAAGTTTATCTATGAGAAATATTTGAATCTTCTCTGAATTCTTTTATGTATGATTGAGTTATCTTTGCAAGTCTCTTCGAATTATCAGTTTGGTTTGGCCTACTAGATTGATCTTTCTTGCCATGGGAGAAGTGCTTAGCTTTGGGTTCAATCTTGCGGTGTCCTTACCCAGTGACAGAAAGGGTTGCAAGGCACGTATTGTATTGTTTTCATCGAGGATAAAAAGATGGGGTTTATATCATATTGCTTGAGATTATCCCTCTACATCATGTCATCTTTCTTAATGTGTTAATCTGTTCTTATGAACTTAATACTCTAGATGCATGTTGGATAGCGGTCGATGTGTGGAGTAATAGTAGTAGATGCAGGTAGGAGTCGGTCTACTTGTTGCGGAAGTGATGCCTATATACATGATCATGCCTAGATAATCTCATAATTATTCACTTTTCTATCAATTGCTCGACAGTAATTTGTTCACCCACCGTAATACTTATGCTATCTTGAGAGAAGCCACTAGTGAAACCTATGGCCCCCGGGTCTATCTTTTATCATATAAGCTTTCAATCTACTTTAATTTGCATCTTTACTTTTCGCATCTATATTATGAAATACCAAAAATCTATTTATCTTATCATACTATCTCTATCAGATCTCACTTTCGCAAGTGGTCGTGAAGGGATTGACAACCCCTTTATTGCGTTGGTTGCGAGTTCTTTGTTTGTTTGTGTAGGTGCATTGGACTTTTGAGGAGCCTCCTACTGGATTGATACATTGGTTCTCAAAAACTGACGGAAATATTTATGCTACTATTGCTGCATCACCCTTTCCTCTTCAAGGAAAACCAACGCAAGCTCAAGACGTAGCAAGAAGGATTTCTGGCGCCGTTGCCGGGGAGGTCTTCGCTCAAGTGAAGACATACCAAGTACCCATCACAAACTCATCTCCCTCGCATTTACATTATTTGCCATTTGCCTCTAGTTTTCCTCTCCCCCACTTCACCCTTGCCGTTTTATTTGCCCTCTCTTTCCCAATCTCCTCTCTTTTTCGCTTGCCTTTTTCTGTTTGCTTGTGTGTTGGATTACTTGTTGCCATGGCGCAAGATAATAGCAAATTGTGTGATTTCTCCAATACCAATAATAATGATTTCCTTAGTACTCTGATTGCTCCTCTTAATGATGTTGAGTCTTGTGAAATCAATACTGCTTTGTTGAATCCTGTTATGAAAGATCAATTCGCCGGCCTTCCTAGTGAAGACGCCGCTACTCATCTAAACAACTTTGTTGATTTGTGTGATATGCAAAATAAGAAGGATACGGATAATGATATTGTTAAATTGAAGTTATTTCCATTTTCACTTAGAGATCGTGCAAAATTTTGGTTTTCATCTTTGCCTAAAAATAGTATTGATTCTTGGAACAAGTGCAAAGATGCTTTTATCTCTAAGTATTTTCCTCCCGCTAAGATTATCACTCTTTGGAACGATATTATGAATTTTAAACAACTTGATCATGAGTATGTTGCCCAATCTTGGGAAAGAATGAAATTGATGATTCGCAATTGCCCTACTCCTGGTTTGAATTTATGGATGATCATACAAAATTTTTATGCCGGTTTGAACTTTGCTTCTAGAAATCTTTTAGATTCGGCCGCGGGAGGCACGTTTTTGGAAATCACTTGAGGAGATGCTACCAAACTTCTTGATAATATTGTGTCTAATTATTCTAAATGGCACACCGAAAGATCTTCTAGTAAAAAAGTGCATGCTATAGAAAAAATTAATGTTTTGAGTGGAAAGATGGATGAACTTATTAAGTTGTTTGCTACTAAAAATACTCCTCTTGATCCCAATGATATGCCGTTGTCTACTTTGATTGAGAATAATAATGAATCTATGGATGTGAATTTTGTTGGAAGGAATACTTTTAGAAACAATGCTTATAGAGGAAACTTTAATCCTAGACCGTTCCCTAGTAATTCCTCTAATAATTATGGAAATTCCTACAATAATTCTTATGGTAATTTTAATAAGATGCCCTCTGATTTTGAGAATAGTGTGAAAGAATTTATGATCTCTCAAAAGAATTTTAATGCTTTGCTTGAAGGAAAATTGCTCAAAGTTGATGATTTGGCTAGGAACGTTGATAGACTTTCGCTTGATGTGTTCTCTTAAACTTAGATCTTCTCCTCCTAAGCATGATATCAATGAGTCTCTCAAAGCTATGAGAATTTCCATTGATGAGTGCAAAGAAAGAACCGCTAGATTGCATGCTAAGAAAGATTGCTTTGTAAAGGCGTGTTCTTCTAGTTTCAATGAAAATAATGATGAAGATCTTAAAGTTATTGATGTGTCTCCTATTAGATCTTTGTTTTACAATATGAATGTTGATTATAATGGTACTGGAGATGAGTCAACTTTAGTTAGAAGGCGTCCCAAGAATTCGGAGTTTTTAGATCTTGATGCTAAATTTGATAAAAGTGGGATTGGAGAGGTCATGACTTTAAATAGCATTGAACCCACTATCTCGGATTTCAAGGAATTTGATTATGATAATTGTTCTTTATAAGGTTGTATTTCCTTGTTGCAATCTGTTGTTAATTCTCCTCATTCTTATAGTCAAAATAAAGCTTTTACCAAACATATCTTTGATGCCTTGATGCAATCTTACGATGAAAAACTTAATTTGGAAGTTTCTATACCTAGAAAACTTAATGGTGAGTGGGAACGTACTATAAAGATTAGAATTAAAGATCATGAGTGTTTTGCTTTGTGTGATTTGGGTGCTAGTGTTTCCACGATTCCTAAAACTTTATGTGATATTCTAGGTTTCCATGATCTTGATGATTGCTCTTTAAATTTGCACCTTGCGGATTCCACCATTAAAAAGCCAATGGGAAGGATCAATGATGTTCTCATTCTTGCAAATAGAAATTCGGTGCGCGTAGATTTTATCGTTCTTGATATAGATTGCAATCTTTCTTGCCCTATTATTCTTGGTAGACCTTTCCTTAGAACGATTTGCGCGATTATTGATATGAAGGAAGGGAATATTAAATTCGAGTTTCCATTAAAGAAAGGCATGGAGCACTTTCCAAGAAAGAAAGTCAAATTACCTTATGAATCTATCATGCGAGCTACTTATGAATTTAGTGCCAAAGATGGCACTACTTAGATCTATCTTCGCTTTTATGCCTAGCTAGGGGCGTTAAACGATAGCGCTAGTTGGGAGGCAACTCAATTTTATTTGTGTTTTTTGTTTTTGTTTCTGCTTATTAATAAATTTTGCATCTACTTTATGTTTAGATGTGTTTTTATGTTTTAATTAGTGTTTGTGCCAAGTAGAACCTATAGGATAACCTATGATGATAGTTGATTTGATTCTGCTGAAAAACAGAAACTTTGCGCGCACGAATTTAGTTTTGTTAAATCACAGAAACGTGCTTTTGCGTTGATTCTTTTTGATGCTGATCAATAGAAAAATTGTCCAGGACTTCCTATTTTGGTAGGATTTGTAGAGTTCTAGAAGTTTGCGTTAGTTACAGATTGCTACAGACTGTTCTGTTTTTGACAGATTCTGTTTTTCGTGTGTTGTTTGCTTATTTTGATGCATCTATGGCTAGTAAAATAGTTTATAAACCATAGAGAAGTTGGAATACAGTAGGGTTAACAACAAATTAAATAAATAATGAGTTCATTACAGTACCTTATGTGGTGGTTTTGTTTTCTTTCACTAATGGAGCTTATGAGATTTCCTGTTGAGTTTTGTGTTGTGAAGTTTTCAAGTTTTGGGTAAAGCTTTGATGGACTATGGAATAAGGAGTGGAAAAAGCCTAAGCTTGGGGATGCCCATGGCACCCCAAGATATTCAAGAGTAGCCAAAATCCTAAACTTGGGGATGCCCCGGGAAGGCATCCCCTCTTTCGTCTTCGTTCATTGGTAACTTTACTTGGAGCTATATTTTTATTCACCACATGATATGTGTTTTGCTTGGAGCGTCGTGTATTATATTAGTCTTTGATTTTTAGTTTACCACAATCATCCTTTCTGTACACACCTTTTTGGAGAAACCTACTTGATTAGAATTTATTAGAATAATCTATTTGCTTCACTTATATCTTTTGAGCTTGATAGTTTTTGCTCTAGTGCTTCACTTATATCTTTTAGAGCACGGCGGTGGCTTAATTTTGTAGAAATTGCTAGTCTCTCATGCTTCACTTATATTATTTTGAGAGTCTTTTAGAGTAGCATGGTATTTGCTATGGTTATAAAATTGGTCCTAGAATGGTAGGCATCCAAGTTGGGTATAATAAAAACTATCATAGGAAGTGAATTGGATGCTATGATCAATTTGATACTTGATAATTGTTTTGAGATATGGAGGTAGTGATATTAAAGTCATGCTAGTTGGGTGATTATGAATTTAAAGAATGCTTGTGTTGAAGTTAGCAAGTCCTGTAGCATGCACGTATGGTTAAAGTTGTGTAACAAATATGAAACATGAAGTGTACCTGGCTTGTGCATCCTTATGAGTGGCGGTCGGGGACGAGCGATGGTCTTTTCCTACCAATCTATCCCTCTAGGAGCATGCGCGTAGTACTTGGTTTTTGATGACTTCTAAATTTTTGCAATAAGTATATGAGTTCTTTTGACTAATGTTCAGTCCATGGATTATATGCACTTTTACCTTTCCATCATTGCTAGCCTCTTCGGTACCGTGCATTGCCCTTTCTCACCTTGAGAGTTGGTGCAAACTTCGCGGTGCATCCAAACCCGTGATATGATCGCTCTATCACACATAAACCTCCTTATATCTTCCTCAAAACAGCCACCATACCTACCTATTATGGCATTTCCATAGCCATTCCGAGATATATTGCCATGCAACTTTCCACCGTTCCGTTCATCATTATGACATACATTACTTTTGTCATATTGCCATTGCATGATCATGTAGTTGGCATCGTATTTGTGGCAAAGCCACCATGCATAATTTTTCATACATGTCACTCTTGATTCATTGCACCATCCCGGTACACCGCCGGAGGCATTCATATAGAGTCATATCTTGTTCTAGTTTTGAGTTGTAATTCATATGTTGTAATCAATAAAATCGTGATGATCATCATTATTAGAGCATTGCCCAAACGAAAAAAAGAAAAAAAGAAAGGCCAAACAAAGGAGGCCAAAGAAAAAAAGGAAAAGAAAAAAAAGGAAAAAAAAAAGAAAAAAAGAAAATAAATAAAAGGGGCAATGTTACTATCTATTTTTCCACACTTGTGCTTCAAAGTAGCACCATGTTTTCATGTAGTGAGTCCCATATCTTGTGCTTCAAAGTAGCGCCATGTTTTTCACATAGTGAGTCTCATATGTTGTCACTTTCATATACTAGTGGGAATTTTTCATTATAGAACTTGGCTTGTATATTCCTACGATGGGCTTCGTCAAATGCCCTAGGTCTTCGTGAGCAAGCAAGTTGGATGCACACCCACTAGTTTTCTTTTGTTGAGCTTTCATTCATTTATAGCTCTAGTGCATCCGTTGCATGGCAATCCCTACTCCTCATGTTGACATCAATTGATGGGCATCTCCATAGCCCGTTGATGATCCTCGTCAATGTGAGGCTTTTTCCTTTTTGTCTTCTCCACACAATCCCCATCATCATATTCTATTCCACCCATAGTGCTATATCCATGGCTCACGCTCATGTATTGCGTGAAAGTTGAAAAAGTTTGAGATTATTTACGTACGAAACAATTGCTTGGCTTGTCATCGGGGGTGTAGAATTTGGGAACATCTTTGTGTGAGGAAAATGAAGCATAGCCTAACTATATGATTTTGTAGGGATGAACTTTCTTTAGCCATGTTATTTTGAGAAGACATGATTGCTTTGATTACTATGCTTGAAGTGTTACTATTTCTTTTATCAATATGAAATTTTATTTGGAATCATTTGGATCTGAACATTCATGCGACATTAAAGAAATTTACATTGAGAATTATGGTAGGTAGCATTCCACATCAAAAGTTCTGTTTTTATCATTTACCTACTCGAGTACGAGCAGGAAATAAGCTTGGGGATACTTGATACGTCTCCAACGTATCTATAATTTTTGATTGTTCCATGCTATTATATTACCCCTTTTGGATGTTTATGGGCTTTATTTTACAAATTTATATCATTTTTGGGACTAACCTACTAACCGGAGGCCCAGCCCGTATTGCTGGTTTTTTGCCTATTTCAGTATTTCGAAGAAAAGGAATATCAAACGGAGTCCAAACGGAATGAAACCTTCGGGAGCGTGATTTTTGGAACGAACGTGATCCAGAGAACTTGGAGTGCAAGTCAAGAAGCAAACGAGGCGGCCAGGAGATAGGAGGGCGCGCCCCCTATCTCCTGGGCCCCACGAGCGGCCACCGACGTACTTCTTCCTCCTATATATACCCACGTACCCCGAAAACATCCAGGGAGCCAACGAAAAACAATTTCCACCGTCGTAACCTTCTGTATCCGCGAGATCCCATCTTGGAGCCTTCGTCGGCGCTCCGTCGGAGGGGGAATCGACCAGGGAGGGCTTCTACATCAACACCATAGCCCCTCCGATTAGTTGTAAGTAGTTTACCACAGACCTTCGGGTCCATAGTTATTAGCTAGATGGCTTCTTCTCTCTTTTTGTATCTCAATACAATGTTCTCCCCCTCTCTTGTGAAGATCTATTCGATGTAAACTCTTTTTGCGGTGTGTTTGTCGAGACCCGATGAATTGTGGGTTTATTATCAAGTTTATCTATGAGAAATATTTGAATCTTCTCTGAATTATTTTATGTATGATTGAGTTATCTTTGCAAGTATCTTCGAATTATCAGTTTGGTTTGGCCTACTAGATTTATCTTTCTTGCCATGGGAGAAGTGCTTAGCTTTGGGTTCAATCTTGCGGTGTCCTTACCCAGTGACAGAAAGGGTTGCAAGGCACGTATTGTATTGTTGCCATCGAGGATAAAAAGATGGGGTTTATATCATATTGCTTGAGTTTATCCCTCTACATCATGTCATCTTTCTTAATGCATTACTCTGTTCTTATGAACTTAATACTCTAGATGCATGCTGGATAGCGGTCGATGTGTGGAGTAATAGTAGTAGATGCAGGCAGGAGTCGGTCTACTTGTTGCGGACGTGATTCCTATATACAAGATCATGCCTAGATAATCTCATAATTATTCGCTTTTCTATCAATTGCTCGACAGTAATTTGTTCACCCACCGTAATATTTATGCTATCTTGAGAGAAGCCACTAGTTAAACCTATGTCCCCCGGGTCTATCTATTACCATATAAGCTTTCAATATACTTTAATTTGCATCTTTACTTTTCGCATCTATATTATAAAATACCAAAAATATATTTTTCTTATCATACTATCTCTATCAGATCTCACTTTTGCAAGTGGTCGTGAAGGGATTGACAACCCCTTTATTTCGTTGGTTGCGAGTTCTTTGTTTGTTTGTGTAGGTGCGTGGGACTTTTGAGGAGCCTCCTACTGGATTGATACCTTGGTTCTTAAAAACTGAAGGAAATACTTACGTTACTATTGCTGCATCACCCTTTCCTCTTCAAGGAAAACCAACGCAAGCTCAAGACGTAGCAGTAGACTTATAAGATTGTTGGATTTAAGCCTCGGTTCAGTTTCTACTATCTCCCCGTATTCATAGTTGATTTCAAAAACCTTGATATTTTGATGAGCGAGTGGTTATGCCACCATTTGGTAGGATGCCTCAAATCCTTTTTAGGTTTTTACAACCGTTATGTTGTCCGAGTCGTCCCAGGTTTCTAAACAATCTGTTGCATTTACAAATCCCTTCATACCGTTCTGTAGTTCCTTTGTGCCAGATCAACCACACTAACTAGTGTGTTGAGGTACTTCATTGCCTCGGCAGTTATGTTGGAGTTATTATTATGACCTTAGGTGTCTTAGGGTATCACCTAGTAATCTAGCCATGTTCTGTGTTTCCGGTGTGATGGTTCTGGCCATTATCCTCGAAAGCATCCCGTGATGCCATTTAGTTAGTAGGTATTCCATTCCTGGGGTTTTGAACCCGAGATTCATCCCAATTACTTCATGTTCATAGTGTTTACTCGTTCCTTTAGGTTATTAGTAACCTTTGCGATAGTACTCGAGGTTCGTGGTATACCTTCTTCTAAGTACCATGTACTACTTATGACAGAAGTTCCTCGCTGAACCAAAAGATCACAACAAGAGTGCTTTATACGTCTCCATCGTATCTACTTTTCCAAACACTTTTGCCCTTGTTTTGGACTCTAACTTGCATGATTTGAATGGAACTAACCCGGGCTGACGCTGTTTTCAGCAAAATTGCCATGGTGTTATTTGTGTGCAGAAATAAAAGTCCTCGGATTGACCTGAAACTCCACGGAGAATATTTTTGGAATTAATAAAAAATACTGGCGAAAAAATCAAAGCCAGGGGGGCCACACCCTGTCCATGAGAGTGGGGGTGCGCCCTACCCCCCAGGCGCGCCCCCCTGCCTCGTGGGCCCCCTGATGCTCCACCGACCTCAACTCCAACTCTATATATTCACGTTCGGGGAGAAAAAAAATTAGAGAGAAGGATTCATCGCGTTTGACCATACGAAGCCGCCGCCAAGCCCTAATCTCTCTCGGGAGGGCTGATCTGGAGTCCGTTCAGGGCTCCGGAGAGGGGAATCCATCGCCGTCGTCATCATCAACCATCCTCCATCACCAATTTCATGATGCTCACCGC
Organism: Aegilops longissima; assembly: GCA_021605205.1. NCBI lineage: Eukaryota > Viridiplantae > Streptophyta > Magnoliopsida > Poales > Poaceae > Aegilops > Aegilops longissima. The sequence goes on along the minus strand of JAHIAM010006564.1, from coordinate 1,955,885 downwards.
CGTGCGTGAGTAATTCCATCGTAGGCTTGCTGGACGGTGATGGGTTGGATGAGATTTATCATGTAATCGAGTTAGTTTTGTTAGGATTTGATCCCTCGTATCCATTATGTTCTGAGATTGATGTTGCTATGACTTTGCTATGCTTAATGCTTGTCACTAGGGCCCGAGTGCCATGATTTCAGATCTGAACCTATTGTGTTTTCATGAATATATGTGAGTTCTTGATCCTATCTTGCAACTCTATAGTCACCTATTATGTGTTATGATTCGGCAACCCCGAAGTGACAATAATCGGGACCACTCCCGGTGATGACCGTAGTTTGAGGAGTTCATGTATTGACTAAGTGCTAATGCTTTGGTCCGGTACTCTATTAAAAGGAGGCCTTAATATCCCTTAGTTTCCAATAGGACCCTGCTGCCACGGGAGGGTAGGACAAAAGATGTCATGTGAGTACTTTTCCATAAGCACACTATATTCAGAATACATGCCTACATTACATCGATACACTGGAGCTAGTTCTGTGTCACCATATGTTATAACTGTTGCATGAGGAATCGCATCCGACATAATTATCCATCATTGATCCAATGCCTACGAGCTCCTCGCAGATTGATCTTTGCTTAGTTACTTTACCGTTGCTGCTGTTACAATTACTACAAAACTGCTACTGTTACTTTTGCCACTGTTACCGTTACTCCCATACTATTTTGCTACTAAATACTTTGCTGCAGATATTAAGTTATCCAGGTGTGGTTGAATTGACAACTCAACTGCTAATACTTGAGAATATTCTTTGGCTCCCCTTGTGTCGAATCAATAAATTTGGGTTGAATACTCTACCCTCAAAAACTGTTGCGATCCCCTATACTTGTGGGTTATCAAGACTATTTTCTGGCGCCGTTGCCTGGGAGCATAGCTCTATTCTTTGAGTCACTTGGGATTTTTATCTGTTGATCACTATGAGGAACTTGAAAGACGAGAAAACCAAGATTTATCCCCTAACTACGAGGGGAGGTAAGGAATTGCCATCTAGCTCTGCACTTGATTCTCCTTCTGTTTTGAGTAAACTTGCGACGCCTAAACCTGCTTCTGCTGTTAATTCTGATATGTCACATGTTATTGATGATGCCACTTCTGCTATGCATGATGCTTATGATGAAACTACTTCTATGCTTGATAATATTGTGCCACTAGGTGAATTTCTTGATGAACAACTTGCTAGGGCTAGAGAGAATGAAATTATTGAAACTGATAATATTGATGAAAGTGATGATGAAGATTCTCCCCCTAGATATGAATTGCCTATTGTTCCTAAGGGTTATGTTATGGATGAAGAAACTGCTAGAGATTTTCTTGCTTGCAATGATAGATCTGATCTTAAGATATTATTAGCTAAGCTGAATGAAAAGTCTTTGAATGCTAGAATGAAATATGACCCTGCTTTTGCTACTTCACCTATCTGTGTTACTGATAAGCATTATGATTTCTCTGTCGATCCTGAGATAATTACTTTGGTTGAATTTGATCCTTTTTATGGATATGAATCTGAAACTATTGTGGCACATCTTACTAAGTTAAATGATATAGCCACCCTATTCACTAATGATGAGAAAACTCATTACTACTATATCCTTAAGCTATTTCCATTCTCACTAAAGGGTGATGCTAAAACATGGTTTAATTCTCTTGATCCTGGTTGTGTGCGTAGTCCCCGGGATATGATTTATTACTTTTCTGCTAAATATTTCCCCGCTCATAAGAAACAAGCTACTTTAAGGAAATATTTAATTTTGTGCAAATTGAAGAAGAGTCTCCCACAAGCTTGGGGAGGCTTCTCCGATATAATGCTTTGCTGATCATCCTCTCAAGAAAATGAAATACTTGATATCTTTTATAATGGACTAACCGATGCTTCCAGAGACCACCTGGATAGTTGTGCTGGTTGTGTTTTCAGGGAAAGAACTGTTGATCAAGCTGAATTGTTATTGAATAACTAGCAAATGGCCCGCTCTTCATGCGGGCTAGTACTTAATATAGTTTGGTTGAAATAAATTCATATTCACCAATTGTTTTGGCTGCTCGTGAAGTGGTGATGTTAAAGATATCAGAGCTACCCCTTTAATATTTCGGCGAGTATCTGGAGGCAATGTAGTTGCTAAAAATTTTTAGTGCTACGTGCTCGAATCCATAGGCTTGGCTGATGCCGGTGCGGTGATTTGTACATGGTGTGTTGTTGGCTTGACAATCCCGTTGAGGCATCACATTTGAGTCAATATGGATGATTTTGTAACGATCATATTTTTTTGTTCATATGCCCATGAAGTATATGTTAGCACGGAATTATACTGAAAATGTTTAGGTAGACAATGCACTATCCTGTAGAGATATTTTTTTGCATCACCAAATATTACATAATTTTTGCTAAAAATACATACATGCACTATACTTTTTCCCTAGACAATGTGCATTAATCATATGTGCTTTTTTTATAATTCATGGCTGGTTTTTCTTGAACAATTTATAGCTGATTATTTGTGCTTTTTGTAGTAAAATAATTTTTTCATACTTGAATGATTAGTTTGTCTTTTAGACCAACAGGCTCATGTACATGCACACATCATTCAAACATCTCTCGCACTGCATAGTCCACATCTTCACAGAAAGGCTGGTCTTGCCTGATCCCGTTGTCCCTATTTCTCCTTCCCTTACTTTCTATGTTGACTTCCGTGTTGCTTCTGCCGGCTGATGTCTAGCTACTTATAAAGCAAAGACACCCTCCATTTCTCTGTTTACTGCCAGATTCATGTCGCAGGTTGATGTCCAGCTATGCAAAGAGCAACGTCGGTGTTGCTGTTGATTCATTCTGCGAATGGATCTCATCTCCCGTAGCCAGATTGGATCTGGACTGACTTCATCCTCCAGAAGACACATCCATATTAGTGAAAATCAAGGACGACCAGCACAACGTCTTTGTCCTCTATAGCAGTTGCCATCTTCCGCCTGCATGTCCAACGTTTTCCCCTTTACTGTTCATATTTCCCCCTTCTTCTTATATTTTTCCTATGTTTATACTATTGAACTGATGTAACAAAGGTAGTGAAAATTACAATTTGTTTATGCCTATCCACTTTATCCGTGCTTGGGAACAACATTCACTGTTGCCCCCGTGCCCCTATTCATATATTCAGGCTCTCAAATATGTAATGAGCCTCAAATATCAGATAATATTGAGCATCGATGTCTGGTATGAGTGAGTTGTTTCCATCGAATGTTGATGCATGTTTCCATTAGTTATGCTTACCAGTTGACAGTATCCATCCTGCCATATCAAGTTAGCATTAATATGTTAGTTATTATTTTGAATATAGTTTGTAGTATACAACTTTTTCCTGTACTTATTCTCGTCCAATAAAAGGTCAACATCAACATCCATGCATTTAGCATATTCATTTATATACTATTACCCTTAGTCCATCCCTATATTCCGACTCCTGAGAACACTACATATAGTTATCCTTGTGCAAACAAATGTTTTGGTAGAGATAGGTCCAAGTTTTCTATCTATGGGGCTCACCTCCCCTAAGTTATTTGTTGTCATCGTACTCCCTCCGTCCTTTAAAAAGTGTACTTCCAACTTTGTTGGAGTGTCAAACTATCTCAAAGATTGACCGAGTTTGTGCAAAAATATATCAATGTTTGCGAAATCATATATGTATATAATGAAATATACTTTATCACAAAACTAATGGTACTAATTTGATGGCATAAATGTTGGTGTATTATTATATAAATACGGTCAAACATAAAAATGTTGGACTTTCCAACAAAGTTGGAAGTAAACTCTTCAAAGGACAGAGGGAGTACGATTGAACTAATAAATTAATTAAGGTATTTTTGTTAGTGACTAACCTTCCAGTTCATATTTTTGTAACACCCTACATGTTGGCAGCCTCATGCCTAGAGCGGGTACTCAGTGGCACACCCATCACAATACCTATAGCCAGGATCGATGAAGCTAGTGGATCAGAGGCTTGGAAATTGAGTGAGAATATTGGCCTAGAGAAGAGTTTCTTTTACCTTGGAGAAGGAGATTGAGAATTGATGTCTTGAACATAGGTTTTTCTTTCTATACGAAAGTGATGAGGAATGGATAGTTTTTCATTGTAGCTCGGAGGCGGCCAAGAGATCTCGGATCCTGAAAAAAGATTGGTAGTGCTAATGCAGAGACTCATTGCGACAGCCGCTACGTGAAGTCGAGGACATAGGAGGCCGCAAGATCTATAAGTAGTTTTATTTATACATGAAATACAGCTAAAAAAGATATATGAGATGTAGTTCTCTTTTAGGGAAAAGATAGAGTAGTAGCTGTTTTATATGTGAGATGTAGTAGCCTTTGTTTTTTTTTGGTTTGAGGGACGTGAGATCTACAACATGAGATATGGTGTATTTTATATTTTGGTGAGATATAGTAGTTTTTCTAGCTTATTCATCTAAGAACTGTATATAGAATAAATCGGATCGACCAGTTTAACATGTAGTATGTGAGATCTTCTAGGTTTTTCGTTTAGTTTTATTTAAATGGACATGCAGATAGATATAAGATGGGTACGTTTATTTTAATTGCATGTAATCTTTATTTTAGGATGGCGTGGCACGCACAAGCTAGGCAACTGTTTTTTTATTTTAGTTTCATTTAAAGGGACATGCACATATATATAAGGTGCGTAGTATTTTTTTGAGTTGCACGGTAATATTAATTTTAGCATGGAGTGGCACGTAAGCTAAGGATAGTTGTATCTTTTTTTCAGGTGAACAACATGTAGATAGATATTAGGTGTCTGAGTTTTTTTGAATTGCACGTAATCTTTATGTTAGTATGGTGGGGCACGTAGAGGCTAGGCTAAGGATGACCGTAGTTTTTTTTTTGAGATGGAGCCCTCTTAGATCTAATCCATTAATTACGTCTTTTAAGTTATGGGTCCACCAAACCAACGATCAGATGTTTCTAATTATTGCGGTAATTTTTAGCTTATTTATCTTTCTTCTGATTAACCCATCAAGTGCTTTTTATATATAATAGATATGTTGACTAATGAAAACAATTGGACACTTCCTGAACCAACTCCTAAGCCAACTCCGAAGAAAAGGGGTATTCTATTTCTCAGTCCTGAAGATATGCAAGAGGCAAAGAAATCTATGAAAGAAAAGGGTATTAAAGCTGAATATGTTAAGAATTTACCGCCTATTGAAGAAATACATGGTCTTGATAACCCGACACAGTTAGTAAAGGTAAATTTTCTCTATAGATTTCATGAAGGTGATATTCCTCGTTATAAGTCTGCTAGTCAATGCTTGGATGAGTTTGATAATTTTATTGTTAAACAAGAAAACTTCAATGCTTATGTTGGTAGACAATTGAAACGTAATGCTTATATGATTGAAGACTTGAGTGATTATATGTCTAGAGTTAAAGATGAACTTAAACTTTTTAGTAAACATGCTTCCATGGTTACCACTCAAGCAGAACAAGTGCTTAAAGCACAAAATGATTTGCTCAATGAATTAATGATAATGCTGTTAAAGTTGTGACTAGAGGTGGTAGAATGACTCAGGAACCTTTGTATCCCGAGGGCCACCCTAAGAGAATTGAGCAAGATTCTCAGAGAAATAATGTTGATGCACCTAGTCCTTCTAAAAAGAAGAAGAAAAATGATAGGACTTTGCATGCTTCTAGTGAACCTATTGTTGACACACCTGAGAATCCCAATGGTATTTCTATTTCTAATGCTGAAATACAATCTGGTAATGAACATGAACCCAATGATGATGTTAATGATGATGTTCATGTTGATGCTCAACCTAGCAATAATAATGATGTAGAGGTTGAACCTGCTGTTGATCTTGATAATCCACAATCAAAGAATCAACATTATGATAAGAGAGACTTCGTTGCTAGGAAGCACGCACTAGTAGAAAGGGGGCAATGGCCCAGGCCAGTTCAGCCCATTAGTCCCGGTTCAATCCAGAACCGGGACCAATGGAAACTATTGCCCGATTCGTGAGCCAGGGGCGGCCGGGCCACGTGGGTCATTGGTCCCGTTCGTCCGGACCTTTTGGTCCCGATTGGTGGGACGAACCGGGACCAATGGGCTGGCTCTGGCCCACCACTATTGGTCCCGGTTGGTGGCATGAACCGGGACCAAAGGCTTCCTTTGGCCCGGTTCATGCCACCAACCGGGTCCAATGGTGGTGCCTATATATAGCCCCTCGCGCAAGAGCAGAGCACACTGCTCTGTTTTTTCTGGCCGAGGGGGGGAGGGCTTGGTGGTGCTCTAGCTCACCTCCTATGCACACAAGGTGTTCGATGGAATGCCCGAGCCACACTACTTAAGGTTTCTCCTCTCCAAGCTCGACCGCCAAGCTCCATTTTCCTCAATATTTATCTAGGTTTAGCGGTCTGTCACGCCCCGTCCCCGTCTTCACCGTCGTCGATCACCCGCGCTGATTTCATCGCCGGCACCACCGTGGTGAGCCTCTTTTTCTTATCTTCTTTCTGAAAGGAAAAATATTCTTACTTGTATGTTTAGATAGATACTTGTATTTTTTTCTTACTTTTACTATTGCATCTTATATAGTGCGATGGTTTTGGTATCCGCCGCCGTCGGCCCTCGTCCTGTCTATGATTCGGATGTGGTATATATTATCTTTTCATAACTATTGGTTCATTAATTGTTTATGAAAATTATGCCGACCAACGTGACATAGATTTTATTTATCTAGGAGGTTGTTGAACCGGAAATTCCAACTGACCCTATTGTCGAGAGGTTAAATTTAGTTGAAGAAGAAAACAATTTCTTGAAGGAAAAATAAAAAACTTGAGGAGGAGAAGATGATATTGGAGTTGCATGTTGCGGATGTAAATCGATGATCACAAGATCAAGATGGATGCAATGCGCTTGAAGATGAGAAAGATTAGAAAATATGCCATTCATACCGAGGCTTGGTATCATTATGCCGTTGGATCAGTTGTTACCTAGGTTGCGATTATGATCGCATTTGTTTTCGCATTGAAATGTTTTACATAGTTTCAATGTATGGTTTAATTAATTTAGATGCTCTGCAGAGCTTTATGTTGTTAGATGAGAACTATGTATGTACTTTGGTTTTTATGTGATGATGAACTTCTATTAATTTGGTCACTTAATTATCTATTCATGATGTTCTGTAATGATTTTTGACACACTTAATAATATATAATTGTCGGGGGTGAGCTGGTCGTGCCCCACGAGCACCTATGGGACCCTGGTCCCTAGTGGTTCGGAGGGGCGGAGGTTGCACAAAGCGGATCGGCGATACACGGCGGATTTTACCCAGCTTCGGAGCTCTCCGGAGAGATAATACTCCTACTGCTGCTTTGTGGATTATCTTGTGTTCTTGCTAGGGAGCAATGCGGGCTACAAGACCTAGCTTGAGTGTGGTTCTTCTATCGAGCCGAACCGAACCCCTTCTACGTTGCCCCCGGGCCTCCTTTTATAGGCACAAGGGGTTACCACATATGGCAAGTAGAAAAGGGTAAGGTAGTAAAAACATAGGTTGGTACACCACTTTGTACAGTGTACAGTAACCTATACCTAACTCTGACGGCAAGGGACAAGAGTCATCAACGCCCGTCTCGGTCGCCCGAACAGTGTAACAGGGACCGTCAAGTGCACCTCCGTTTGCCACGATGGTAGCTTGTCAGCGCTGCTTGTCGCTACTCTCCGCTGGCTGCACAGCCCCCCGACACGCGTCCTTGGGAGAGCCCCGTGGTGACACGTTGGCGGGTGAGCTGGAGCGGAGATGAAGAGAGGTCGCCTGCCCCGGTAAGCGCCTTGCCGCGGCAGGAACCTTGTCGCGCTTGGGGGTTCAGCGCCCGCCAAGCCTTCCCGGCAAGCTCCTCTTGCCGGGGCCTTGTTTCCTTTGCGCCCTGAGTGGCCTTCCCGGCAAGCTCCTCTTGCCGGGGTCTTGATTACTTTGCTCTTGAATGGCTCCAAGGGAGCTACTGAGGATCTTGGCGGCCATTAGGCCGGCCCGGCTGTGGGGCGCTGCAACTGTCCGTGCACGAGTTCGGGGTACTAGGGTACCCCTACTCTGGTACACCGACAGGAGCCCCCGGGCCTGGGCCACACACGGCACCAAGCTCTGTTGGGCCAGGCCCAAAACAGTGCACGGGCGCGCGTGGTCTTGAGTACGCCGTTATTTTCCTTGGACCCACCACGTCTCCCACGAACGGCACGCACCCACCGCGTCCCTCTGTAACGGCACGCGTTAATTGTGGTGTCGTGGGTGAAGTGGGCGGCGTGTGAGGTCGCCTCATCCGTCGCCTCAGTTCTGCATCTCTGCCACATGGTTCCCATGCACTCGGGGTCACGGGCGGTGGAAGTGGGAAACTTGGCCGTTGCGAACAGAGGCAGCAGGTCTGTCCTGATTCCCTGCTCTTCCTGTGCCTTGATTCGCTGAGCGGGGCGGCCGAGCCCCCACCTTGCTTCTTTTAAGAAGGGCGGAAGGGGAGCACAGAAGCCCGCACTCTCCCATCCCTTCCTTTCTTCAGCTTCTGCTCCCCTTTCTCCCATTCGCCATGGAGAAAGGGAACCTTGGTTCTCCATCGGTGGCGGCGAGGGTCGCAGCTAGACATCGCACCTCCCAATCCCACGCCGGGGTGACAGAGCGGCCGCAAGGGGAAGAGGGAGGCGCGAGTCGTGGACAGGTCGAGGAGCCGGGGAGAGGCGGACGAGGCGGTGTGCCGTCTCCGCCTCTGTCGGCGGTTCCTCTCCGGGGGCGAGGTTGTGGACGAGCTCGAGGCACTCGGGGAAGAGGCGGGCGGGGCGGCGCGCCGTCTCCGCCCCCGTCGGCGGTTCCTCTCCCCGCGGCGGTCCATACGGGGGACGACCCTTGCGAGTTCTTCGTCAAGCTGCGCCGAGCGCCTCGTCGTCGTCTCCGGCTTCCAGCTCCTTTTGCGATGGCGATGGAGTCGGATCCGCCCGAGATGTTGAGATTGCACATGAGGGGCTGTGGGATCAGCGGCACGAGAGTCCGCGTTGTATTCCCAGCCCCAAATGTGATGTATCTTGATCGTGGGTGGAAGACGTTCGCCCGCATCCACAACCTGCTGGCGGGGTTCACCCTCCATTTTAAGTTAATGGAGGGTGATCTCCTCTCCGTCAAGGTCTTCGAGGATCTTGGCACTCGGGCGAGGTGCTGCGTGGATAGCTCCTCCGACAGCGAAGATTCCTCCTCGAGCAAGAGTGGCGAGGAGGAGAGCGACAGCGACGACGAGGGTAGCGGGCCCAACTAGTTGCCGGGCGCCGCTCCGCGCGTTACCAGCGACCCCATCATCCGTGTCGCCGGCTCCTTGAACTCCCCGGGGTCGTCTCGTTGGGCGGCTGGCGTAGGGAGGCTGCGGAAGGGGAAGAGGGATGGCGACAAGGCCGTCAAGTCGGAGTACGAGGGCGTAGTGCCCTCGACAACGTGCTGGCGTCCTGCTGCCCCGTCTTCGAGCTCTGCTTCCGGCGCCGCCATCCCCGTCAAGCCCTCGGAGAGCCCCCGGCATGTTCTCTTGGTGCCTTCTGGCACCTGTAGCTCGCGTAGGCGCTCCTTTTGCCCTTCCCGTCTCCTTAGCCTACATCCTGAAGATAGGGACAGAAAAGGGATTACGGGCACCTCATCTTTTTAATTTGTAAGCCTTCGGGCCTTATCTGTATTTAAGAACTTGTAATCCTCTTTTTCATGTTTTTCATCCTCCACGGACTGTATCCAAGTAGAATGTTTTTAATGAAAGAGGGATGCTTGAGAAAGGACGAAAGGCTTATCTGATACCGCAGCCCCCGGCAACTCTGGCTTGCCGCAGCCCCCGGCAACTCTGGCTTGCCGTAGCCCCCGGCAACTCTGGCTTGCCGTAGCCCCCGGCAACTCTGGCTTGCCGGGGCTTGGATGCCGGCGCACCTTTCTTCTCTTCGCTGTTATTTCAGTTCTGAGAGCGATTTAGCTAGTGCCGCGATAAGCTATTTTCGTAATATACACTATCTTAGGCAATCAAATGCGCTGTTATTTCCTTTACTTGATTTCTTCCTTTGTATGTTTATACCCTACGCTTTCAGGGGAACTTGTCGGTGCAGGCACCCTTGCCGCGAGCGCCGAGTGCGGAACTTCAGCAGCCTGCTGGCGGGGTCGCTACCGACAAGCAACCTCGTCGCGGACTAGCCGCAGCTCACTTAAGTTGTTGAGCGGACTCGAAACAAAGTAAGGGAGCGACTAGTCACGATTTGGTTCCTCCGCGCACAGGTTTTCCATACAAAGTACTATCGTTCGAGGAGATAACTCAAAATTTAAAACTGGTCGCTTAAACTTAGCAACTTAGCTTTTCATTGTCCATTCTCCGGTAAGGCGGCGGTTCCTCGGCGGCGCTTGTCGGCCCACATCATTATCTCCTCCTCTCCTCCCCGGTTAACTTGTGGGTGGATGAACCTCCTTCTTGTTTGAGAAGAAAGAAGAGAAAAAGAAAGTTGTGGAGCCTAATGGCTCATTATCGCTTACCGGGTGTGGGTGCTGCACAAGATGTTAGTAAACACATGCATATATGACTATGAAAGCATGTATTAACAAAAATGTGCGCAACCATAGGCTTTACTGATGCACGGGGTCTGCGCCCGGCTTTGTACAAAGGATTACATGCAACAGCGGCAAGACTTGTACAAAAGGGTGGTTACCGGAACGGGTTCCGGCAACCGTGCCTCATGGCTAAAACTTACGAAGATGCTCTATGTTCTAGTAATTGCTCACCGGAATGCCATCTTCGGTCTCAAGGCGGACAGCGCCGGGCCTAGTGACTCGTTTCACCCGATAAGGGCCTTCCCACTTCGACGTCAACTTGTTGGAATTCTTGGCGGATTGAACGCGCCGAAGAACAAGGTCGCCTTCCTCGAAGCTTCTGGCATTAACTTTGCGGCTATGGTAGCGGCGCAAAGCTTGCTGATAACGAGCAGCTCGTACAGCAGCCTGAAGACGATCCTCCTCGAGGAGCAGCGCGTCATCTTGTCGCAGCTGCTCTTGCTCAAGCTCATCATAAGCGAGCACTCGAGGTGACCCGTATACGAGTTCCGTGGGGAGAACTGCCTCTGCTCCATAGACTAGAGCAAAGGGTGTCTGGCCAGTGGCTCGATTCGGCGTCGTCCTGATCGACCAAAGAACCACTGGCAGCTCCTCGATCCAGTTCCTTCCGCACTTGTGCAGCCTGTCGAAAGTTCTGGTCTTGAGTCCTCGCAGCACTTCAGCGTTCGCTCTCTCTGCTTGACCGTTGCTTCTTGGATGAGCAATGGAAGCAAAGCAGATCTTGGCGCCAAGATCTTGGGCGTACTGCGTGAAGGTGCGACTCGTGAACTGTGTGCCGTTGTCGGTGATGATCCGGTTAGGAATCCCAAAACGGCAAACAATTGACCTGAAGAACTTGACGGCTGACTGTGCTGTCACCTTCCTCACTGGTTCCACTTCCAGCCACTTTGTAAACTTGTCGATTGCGACGTACAAGTACTCAAAGCCCCCGACAGCTCGGGGGAAGGGGCCGAGGATGTCGAGCCCCCAGACCGAGAAGGGCCAGGATAAAGGGATCGTCTGGAGAGCTTGAGCTGGCTGGTGTATCTGTCTTGAATGGAACTGGCACGCTTCACACTTGGTTACTTGTGCAGTTGCATCCTGGAGGGCTTCTGGCCAGAAGAAACCTTGCCGGAAAGCTTTGCCGGCAAGTGCTCTTGCGCCAATGTGGTGACCACATATGCCTCCGTGTATCTCCGCCAACAGCTTCTGTCCATCTTCTCGGCAAATACACTTCAATTTCACTCCGTTGAGTCTTCTTCTGTACAGGATGTTGTCAACAAACTGGTACATACTCGACTGCCAGGCTACTTTTTCCGCTTCTTCTTGCTCTTCGGGTTGTTCTCCTGTCTGAAGGAAATGGACGATCTGCTGTGCCCATGTTGGAGCCTGTGGCTCGACAACAAGGACTAAAGGCTCATCTATCACTGCGGGACCATTAGCTTCTCGGCAAGGACCTGCGGGTCCGCGGAGCTCGATGATCCCGTCAAGCTTGCGGAGCTAAGCTTGTCGGGGCGTTCTTCAACGATACAAACCGTATGGTTTGTCGGAGCGAACTGCCCCTCGGTGATACTTGCGTTGGTTTTAGGGACCTTCTTGGCGGCGGCTTGAGAGAGCTCTGCCGGGAAGTAGTCGCGGAAACCAATTTTCTCTTCTTGCTCTGCCATTTGGCGGTGTTACGGTTGGCTGAGTCAGCTTGAGCACAAAATTCCTGGTTCCACAGGTAACTTAAGTCGCGGCACATTTGGAGAGGCCATCAGCTATATCATTCATGCTCTTGGAGCGTGTTCCATTTGCAGCCTTCAAAGTGCTCTTCTAGCTTCCTCACTTCATCGACGTAGGCTTCCATCAACGGACTCTGATAATCTTTATTTACTTGGCGGACGACAAGCTGTGAGTCTCCCCTGACAATGAGCTTCTTAATCCCAAGGTCCACCACAATCCTGAGACCGGCAAGCAAGCCTTCATACTATGCAGTATTATTTGTTGCTTGTTCCATGGGAAAGTGCATCTGGACTATGTACTTGAGGTGCTCTCCGGTGGGTGTGATAAGCAGCACGCCAGCACCGGCGCCTTGCAGCGAGAAAGCACCATCAAAGTACAACAGCCACTCTTTATTTGCCTCCTTGACGGGGATGCTCGTCTCCGGAATCTCTTTATCCTGCGTTGGCGTCCATTCTGCTATGAATTCTGCCAATGTCCTGCTCTCGATAGTTGAAGTGCTTTCGAACTTGAGACCAAAGCTTGATAGTTCCAGTGCCCACTCAACAATCCTGCCTGTTGCTTCTGGATTTTGCAAAATCCTCTTCAGCGGAAAGCGAGTGACAACTGTTATCTCATGTGCTTGGAAGTAATGGCGCAGCTTCCTCGAGGCCATGAGGAGGCCGAAAAGCAGCTTCTGCACACCAGAGTACCTCGATCTAGCCCCCTGGAGAAGGGAACTGACAAAGTACACTGGGCGCTGCACCATCTTCTTCCGTATCTTGTCGCAACCCTGCGCTAATCCATCCTTCTCGGGACCAGAGCTTGATGGCGAAGCCCCCCGCTTGTCGCTGGACGCACCTGCCTCGGTTGCCGGCTCATCATCCGCCTCCCTCTCCGCTACTAACGCAGCACTAACCACTTGATTGGTCGCTGCTATATACAGCAACAACTTCTCTTGTGGCTTAGGTGCGACAAGTATTGGAGTGGAGGACAGGTATCTCTTCAAGTCCTGCAGCGCAGCCTCCGCTTTGGGAGTCCATTTCATTGGACCTGCCTTTTTCAAAATCTTGAAAAACGGCAGGGCGCGCTCAGCAGACTTAGAGATGAACCTGCTGAGAGCAGCCACGCAACCGCAAGCTTCACGACATCCTTGGCGCTTTGGTGCTTGATCTGCTCAATGGCCTTGATCTTGTCAGATTGGCTTCAATTCCCCGCTGAGATACAAAGAACCCGAGAAGCTTGCCGGAAGGGACTCCAAACACGCACTTCTCGGGGTTGAGCTTGAGGTTGATCTTGCGCAGGTTTGCAAACGTCTCATCCAAATCTTGAACCAAGGTTGCCTTGTCTTTGCTCTTGACCACTATGTCATCCATGTAGGCTTCTACATTTCTGTGTATCTGTGGTCCAAAAGCATCATGGACTACCCTTGCAAAGGTTGAACCAGCATTCTTCAAACCGAAAGGCATCCGTATAAAGCAGTACGTGCCACATGGTGTAATGAATGCGGTTTTCTCTTCATCCTCTTCTGCCATGAAGATCTGATGATATCCTGAATATGCATCAAGAAACGAAAGCAGATCGCATCCAGCCGTGGAGTCAACAATCTGGTCGATACGCGGCAAGGGAAATGGGTCCTTGGGACAAGCTTTATTAACATCTGTGAAGTCAATACAAAGTCTCCATTTCCCATTAGCCTTGCGTACCACTACCGGATTGGCCAACCACGTGGGGTGGAGGACTCCTCTGACAAGCCCTGCTGCTTCCAATTTCTTGATTTCTTCTGCTATGAACTCTTGGCGCTCCACTGCCTGTTTCCTAACTCTTTGCTTGACGGGCCGCGCGTGAGGACAGACAGCTAGGTGGTGCTCAATTACTTTCCTGGGAACACCGGGGATGTCAGATGGTTGCCATGCAAACACATCGACATTCGCCTGCAGGAAAGCAACGAGCTCGCCTTCCTATTTAGGATCAAGCGGCACGATGGTGAAGGTACCACCAGTGCCGTCCTCCTTGGCGGGCACCTTCTTGGTCTTTGGCGGAGCTGCCATCGTCTTGTTGCACTTGCCGGTGGAGCTCGATGGTGCGTCCTCGACGGTAGCGCAGCACTCCGAAGAGGTGCGCTTGCCGGAGTGGGCAACAGAGCTCTTGTCGGACCTGGTGGTCTTCTTCCCCCCGGGAGCTTCAGCGGCAAGTGGTTTGCTATTTGGCGATGCTGCTGCATCCCGGTAGATCTTGTCGGTGCAGATAAGTGCATCTTTCTTGTCGCCATGGACAGAGATGACGCTTATCGGGCTGGGCATCTTGAGTAGGTTGTAAGCATAATGAGAGGCGGCCATGAATTTGGCGAGTGCTGGACGGCCAAGTATGCCATTGTAGGGCAATGGGAAATCGGCGACGTCAAACGTGACCCTCTCAGTTCTGAAGTTGAGCTCGCTGCCGAATGTTACCGGCAACATGATCTTCCCCTTGGGCTTGCTCCTTCCTGGGTTGATTCCTTGAAAAGTGCCAGTTTCTTCGAGCTCGCTGTCAGGGATTTGAAGTTTCTGGAGCACTGCAGAGGAGATCAAATTTAGGCCGGCCCCGCCGTCAACCAGCATCTTTGTGACCTTGAGGTTGCGGTTGGTTGGTGAGACCAACATCGGCAAACACCCGACCGCAGTGATGCGATCGGGGTGATCCTCGATGTCAAAGATGATGGGCGTGCTGGACCACTTCAGAGGTTTGCGTGACTCTATGGATGGTTCTGCTGCATTGACCTCACGCATCCATTGCTTGAGTTGGCGGTGCGAGGTATGCAGAGAAGCACCACCGTCGACGCAAAGGACCTCTGTTGCCTTTTGAAACTCCTGCTCATCAGCTTCATCGTCTTCATCATCCTCGTCATCTTCATCTTCATCTTCTTCCTTGTCGCGGCCACGGGGGGGTCTGTCTCCTTGCCACTGCTTGGCCTTGCCAGGCGTCCTCCCGACCGGTCTCTTCTTACTTGTTGCACCTGCACCTTCTTGGGCCTTCTCCTTGTCTCGCCGCTCGTATTCAGCTCTCTGTAGCTCAACAAGCTGCTCGACTTTCTTGCAACTTTGGAGATTGTGGCCCTTAGTGCGGTGGATTTTACAGTACTGCTTGTTGGAGTCGTCGGGCTTGTCGGCGGCCGCCACAGCTTGGCGGTCGGTGTCAACGGCAACCTCCTTGCCGGAGCCACCGGCCTTGGTTTTGTTGGCAGCACCTTCCTTGCCGGACTGCTCGACAACTAGTACTTCTTGGTTTTTCTTCCTCCTGTTGTTCCGCCGCCAGCTATTCCTTGCCGGGGCGGTCCCCTCACTGTCAGACTCTGCTCCCACACTCTCTCACGGGAGCCTTCTTCCTTCTTCAAAGACGTGCACACTTGTCGGCCAGGGCGTAGAGCTCACGACGTCTTTCACTTTGCACATCGCCATCTCCTCCCTCATCCTGCGATTTCGCACATTCGATGGAATGCACTAATCACTACAGCAGGGTGGGCGTCAGGATGTTGTAGTGCACTCGACTGAATCTCTGGATGAATTTGCGAGACTCCCCCTCCTTCCAGGGCAAGCAGGTGGAGATCACTCTCCTGGCCATGAGGCTTGTGGCCGCTGTGAAGGCGCCAACAAACTGGTGGCACAAATCTGCCAAGAAGAAATAGAGCCATCCGGCAAGTGCATGAGCCAAGATCGGCGTTTGGCTTGAGCACCAAGGGGAAGTAGTTGGCGAGGATCTTGTCGTCTCGTCCCCCCGCAGCTTGCACCGCGATGGTGTAAATGCTGAGGAACTCCGCTGGGTGTGTCCTGCCGTCGTACTTCTCCGGCACATCTGGTTTGAAGTTTTTCTTGTCGGGCCACCGGACTTGCCGGAGCTCACGAGTGAGCAGGGCAACCTACACAGTCGGCAAGTCGCTGGTTCCCCGGGCGCATGCATATCGACAGTGGGCCCGCGCGTTGGTCGATTGACGGCACGCTTCTCTTGGCGCTCGTCACGGGTTCGGCGTCCTCTTCTTGCCGCTTCGAAGAACTTGGCGTTGGTCGCGACGAGCTCGTGGATCCGACGACGCCGTGGAGTCGCTGTCGAGGTGGATCCGGCGAGTCGGCGACCTTGGCCTTCGGAAGGGGAGTGTCTGATGGGTGCACCCCCGCAAGTCTCGTCGCCATCGGCTCGCGCCTTGTCGCCCCGTCGCGGCTGCGAAGCACTTGGTTGCCGTGGGACGTCGCCGTTGGCGAAGCCGATGAGACTTTGAATTGTGGCCCTCCATTCGTCGACCTTATCGGCCGTCGGAGGGTAATCGAGTAGTAACTGAGCTCTCGCCAAGGCTTCCGCTGGTGTGGTTGGCGGCAATGGCGTACGGAGCGAAGAACGGGATGTGCTCGGACTCCTAACCAAGTTAGGAGGAGCAGCATCCCGCCCCAGCGACCGCATTCCCCTCGTACCGGCATCTTTGGCGCATGCGGGTCTTGAGGGCCTCGGGATCCTCCAGCTTGGCCTTGATCCAATGAGCGTATGGCGCCACGAGTATCGTGGCGCTGTCTGTCCCGCGCCTCCTACGATGGACGCGGTGCAGATTCGGACGCCGACGCCCGCGCTGCGTTGTCCTTGGACCGGGCGGCATCGTGGGGTCTCTCGGCGACGCCGGTCTCTCCGCCAGCGTTTCCCCCACCACCTGACGGCTCCGGTGGTGGTGGGTTCGACGCTGACAGCTCAGCTGCTGCCGAAGGCTTCTTCTTCTGCGCCATGTCGACGAAGATGTCGATGAAGTTGCTCAGGCGACCGCCGGATCAGGTTCGCACAGCCTCGACGCCCCCTACCTGGCGCGCCAAAGATGTCGGGGGTGAGCTGGTCGTGCCCCACGAGCACCTATGGGACCCTGGTCCCTAGTGGTTCGGAGGGGGGCGGAGGTTGCACAAAGAGCGGATCGAGGCGATACACACGAGCGGATTTTACCCAGCTTCGGAGCTCTCCGGAGAGATAATACTCCTACTGCTGCTTTGTGGATTATCTTGTGTTCTTGCTAGGGAGCAATGCGGGCTACAAGACCTAGCTTGAGTGTGGTTCTTCTATCGAGCCGAACCGAACCCCTTCTACGTTGCCCCCGGGCCTCCTTTTATAGGCACAAGGGGTTACCACATATGGCAAGTAGACAAGGGTAAGGTAGTAAAAACATAGGTTGGTACACCGCTTTATAAAGGTGTCAAGAAACCTATACCTAACTCGACGGCAAGGGACAAGAGTCATCAATGCCCGCCTCGATGCCCGAACAGTGTAACAGGACCGTCAAGTGCACCTCCGTTTGCCACGATGGTAGCTTGTCGGCGCTGCTTGTCGCTACTCTCCGCTGGCTGCACAGCCCCCGACACGCGTCCTGGGAGAGCCCGTGGTGACACGTTGGCGGGTGAGCTGGAGCGGAGATGAAGAGAGGTCGCCTGCCCGGTAGCGCCTTGCAGCGGCAGGAACCTTGTCGCGCTTGGGGTTCAGCGCCAAAGCCTTCCCGGCAAGCTCCTCTTGACGGGCCTTGTTTTGCGCCTGGTGGCCTTCCCGGCAAGCTCCTCTTGCCGGGTCTTGATTACTTTGCTCTTGAATGGCTCCAAGGTTGCTACTGAGGATCTTGGCGGCCATCAGGCCGGCCCGGCCGTGGGGCGCTGCAACTGTCCGTGCACGAGTTCGGGGTACTAGGGTACCCCTACTCTGGTACACCGACAATAATGCACGCAGATGAACCGGCAATGGATGTACGGTGACAGACAGACCTCCGAGTACATTAAGGGTGTGCATGATTTTCTCGAAGTTGCTGAGGCAAACAAATAGAATGGTTTTATTTGTTGTCCATGCCCTATATGTGGGAATACGAAGTCTTACTCTGACCAGAAAATCCTTCACACGCACCTGCTTTACAAGGGTTTCATGCCACACCATAATGTTTGGACGAGGCACGGAGAAATAGGGGTTATGATGGAAGACGGCGAGGAAGAAGAGTAAGATGAAAACTATGTCCCCCCTGAATACGGTGATGCTACTGAACATCAAGATCCACCAGACGATGTGCACGATGGTGATGCAACGGGCGAAGCTGCTGAAGATCAAGAGGAACCAGACGATGTGCCCGATGATGATGATCTCCGCCGGGTCATTGTCGATGCAAGGACACAATGCGAAAGTCAAAAGGAGAAGCTGAAGTTCGATCGCATGTTAGAGGATCACATAAAAGGGTTGTACCCCAATTGCGAAGATGGCAACACAAAGCTCGGTACCATACTCGAATAGCTGCAGTGGAAGGGGGAGAATGTCGTGCCTGATAAAGGATTTGAGAAGCTACTGAAAATAATGAAGAAGAAGCTTCCAAAGGATAACGAATTGCCCGACAGTACATACGCAGCAAAGAAGGTCGTATGCCCTCTAGGATTGGAGGTGGAGAAGATACATGCATGCCCTAATGACTGCATCCTCTACCACGGTGCCTACAAGGATCTGAACGCATGCCCGGTATGCGGTGCATTGCGGTATAAGATCAGACGAGGTGACCACGGTGATGTTGACGGCGAGCCTCCCGGGAAGAGGGTTCCTGCGAAGGTGATGTGGTATGCTCCTATAATACCACGGTTGAAACGTCTGTTCAGAAACGGAGAGCATGCCAAGTTGATGCGATGGCACAGTGAGGACCGTAAGAAAGACGGGAAGTTGAGAGCACCCGCTGACGGGTCACAGTGGAGAAAAATCGAGAGAAAGTACTGGGATGAGTTTGCAAAGGAGCCAAGGAACGTATGGTTTGCTTTAAGCGCGGATGGCATTAATTCTTTCGGGGAGCAGAGCAGCAATCACAGCACCTGGCCCGTGACTCTATGTATGTATAACCTTCCTCCTTGGATGTGCATGAAGCGGAAGTTCATTATGATGCCAGTTCTCATCCAAGGCCCTAATCAACCCGGCAACGGTATTGATGTGTACCTAAGGCCATTAGTTGAAGAACTTTTACAGCTGTGGAATGGAAACGGTGTACGTACGTGGGATGAGCACAAAAAGGAGGAATTTGACCTAAAGGCGTTGTTGTTCGTGACCATCAACGATTGGCCCGCTCTCAAGAACCTTTCGTGACAGACAAACAAGGGATACCACGCATGCACGCACTGTTTACTTGACACCGATAGTATATACCGGGAAGCTGCGGGAAGAATGTGTACCAGGCCATCGTCGATTTCTTCCGACCAACCATCAATGTCGAAAGAAAGGCAAGCATTTCAAAGGCGAGGCAGATCACCAGAAGAAGCCCGCCATGCGTACCGGTGATCACGTACTTGGTATGGTCAATGATTTACACGTAATCTTTGGAAAGGGTCCCGGCAGACTAGCTGTTCCGAATGACGCTGAGAATCACGCACCCATGTGGAAGAAGAAATCTATATTTTGGGACCTACCCTACTGGAAAGACCTAGAGGTCTGCTCTTCGATCGACGTGATGCACGTGACGAAGAACCTTTGCGTGAACCTGCTAGGCTTCTTGGGCGTGTATGGGAAGACAAAAGATACACCTGAGGCACGAGAGGACCTGCAACGCTTGCACGAAAAAGAGGGCATGCCTCCGAAGCAGTATGAAGGTCCTGCCAGCTACGCTCTTACGAAAGAAGAGAAAGAAATATTCTTTCAATGCCTGCTCAAGATGAAGGTCCGGTGGCGCCTCGTCAATATAAAGGGAATAATAAATATGCCAGAGAAAAAGTTCCAGAACCTAAAGTCTCATGACTGCCACGTGATTATGACGCAACTGCTTCCGGTTGCATTGAGGGCGCTTCTACCGGAAAACGTCCGATTAGCCATTGTGAAGCTATGTGCATTCCTCAATGCAATATCTCAGAAGGTGATCGATCCAGAAATCGTACTACCGCTAAGGAGTGATCTGGCGCAATGTCTTGTCAGTTTCGAGCTGGTGTTCCCACCATCCTTCTTCAATATCATGACGCACGTCCTAGTTCATCTAGGCGACGAGATTGTCATTCTGGGGCCCGTATTTCTACACAATATGTACCCCTTTGAGAGGTTCATGGGAGTCCTAAAGAAATATGTTCGTAACCGTGCTAGGCCAGAAGGAAGCATCTCCATGGGCCATCAAACAGAGGATGTCATCGGTTTTGTGTTGACTTCATTCCTGGCCTTAAGAAGATAGGTGTCCCTAAATCGCGGTATGAGGGGAGACTGACTGGAAAAGGCACGCTTGGAAGGGACTAATTAATATGCAGGGACGGATATTCTTGGTCTCAAGCACACTACACAGTTCTACAGAACTCTACCTTGGTGACCCGTATGTTGATGAACACAAGAATAGTCGGCGCCCAAACACCCGAGCAAAGTCGACGATGGATTACATGTGAACACATCGGGACTTTCAGCAGTTGGTTGGAAACACGTCTCGAGGTGACAGCACTATTTGTGATGAGCTGTACTTGTTGTCCAGGGACCATCTTCGACTGTAATGATTTGGAAAGGATACGAGATAAATGGGAATACATTTTACGATTGACCAAGATGAAAAGAGCACCAACCAAAACAGCGGTGTCCGCTTTGATGCAGCAACCGACAAGGAAATGACACATATTATGGTTACATAGTAGATATATGGGAACTTGACTACGGAGTAGATTTTAAGGTCCCTTTGTTTAAGTGCAAGTGGGTCAATCTGTCAGAGGCGGGTGCAGGTAGACCCACAATGCGGAATGACAACAAGGGATCTGAAAAATCTTGGGTACACCGATGAACCGTTCGTCCTAGCCAATGATGTGGCACAGGTTATCTATGTGAAGGACATGTCTACCAGACCGAGGAAAAGAAAAGATAACGGCGAATACATCATACAATGAGCCAAAGCGCCACATAGTTCTTTCAGGAAAAGGGACATCCCGGGAGTCGAGGGCAAGACAGACATGTCGAAGAGTATGAAAAGTTTCATGAAATTCCCCTTCAAAGTCAAGGCTGACCCAAGCATCCTGATAAACGATGAAGATTATCCATGGTTACGGGCGCAATAAGCGAGCGACACAAGCGAAGAAAAGTGAAGACTTTCTCCGCAACTATTATGATGATACCATGCCAACTTTGTAACAGATTTAGTATGATACCATTGTCCGTTTTGTACGTGCACATGCTATGCCAACTTTTTCAGAGTTCATTTGAAAACTATGAATTTGAAAACCTCGCGAACCGAAGAGCGCTCACACCGGTTTATAAGCCCGTCCCTCTACGCCTTGTTGAGCTCACAAACTTGTGATTCACACAAATTTCAAAGAATTCAAATTTGAAAACTAATGGCACAAACAGAAAGTTTATAATTTTGCTGACCTAAAAGCAAAATAATTAAAAAAGAAAACAAAAAAGAAAAGAAAATAAATAATGCAGAAAACTAAACAAAAAAACATGAAAAAAATAAAAATAGCAACAATAAGTATTTTGTTGTAAGTAGAAACAAAATAAAATAAATAAAGCAACAAAGAAAACAAAAAAGTGTTTTCAAATTTGAAAACTAATGGCACTAACAGAAAGTTTATATTTTTTCTAAAACTAAAAGCAAAAAGAATTAAAAAATCAAGCAAAAACCAAAAGAAAATAAATAATGCAGAAAACAAAACAAAAAACTTGAAAAAAAATAAAAATAGCAACAATAAGTATTTTGTTGTAAGTAGAAACAAAATAAAATAAATAAAGCAACAAAGAAAATAAAAAAAATGTTTTCAAATTTGAAAACTAATGGCACTAACAGAAAGTTTATATTTTTCTAAATCTAAAAGCAAAAAGAATTAAAAATAAAGCAAAAACCAAAAGAAAATAAATAATGCAGAAAACAAAACAAAGAAACTGGAAAAAAATAAAAATAGCAACAATAAGTATTTTGTTGTAAGTAGAAACAAAATAAAATGAATAAAGCAACAATGAAAACAAAAAAAGTGTTTTCAAATTTGAAAACTAATGGCACTAACAGAAAGTTTATAATTTTTCTAAAACTAAAAGAAAAAAAATAAAAAATAAAGAATAAAAACAAAAAAAGTGCCACCTACTGGGCCCCACGGCCTGAATACGACTAGAAACCCTACCATGGGCCAGGATTCAGGCCCGCGGGAGGCCCAGTAGGCCCACAGCACAGATTGCACGGTTAGGCCTGAAAGCCTGCTTCAGAGAGGAGCTCGAGAGGGAAGCCAAACCGCACCTTATAAACAGGTGCGTCTCCCTTTCAACTAGAGAGGTGGGACTAAACTTTGGGAGCGCGGGAGAACAAGGCCTTTGGTCCCGGTTGGTGGCACCAACCGGGACTAAAGGGGCATTGGTCCCGGTTCGTGGCACCAACCGGGACCAATGCCCCCCGTTAGTCCCGATTAGTGCCACCAACCGGGACCAAAGGCCGCCGCTTGCCGCCCTTTGGGCTGCTGAAAATTGTCCTTTGGTCCCGGTTGGTCGCACCAACCGGGACTAAAGGGGTGCATTGGTCCCGGTTGGTGCCACGAACCGGGACCAAAGCCTTTTCTATATAAGCAAAGACTTAGCGTTTTTTCAGATTTCATCGCCAGTTCCCCGCCCCGACGACGCCGCCAGGCTGCCCGAGCTCGCCCCGACGACGCCGTCAGGCTGCCCGTGCTCGCCGTCGCCGTCGCCCCGCGCCCTGCCCGTGATCGCCGTCGCCGTCGCTCGCCCCTGCCCCATGCTCGCCGTCGCCCTGCCCCTGCCCGTCCGCCCCAGCGCCGGGCGCCCTCGCCGCCCCATCGTCGCCTCGAGTTCCCCTCACGGGCTCGCCGTCGCCGCCTCGCTCCTCGTCGCCGCGCCCTGCCCCTGCCCGTCCGCCCCAGCAGCCAGGCGCCTCACCTACCCCTGCGCTGTGAGCCGCCGCCCGGTTTTTTTTTATTTCTTTAATTTTTTTCACATATATATATATATATATAATGTTTATGCTCTGTTTTTTATTTTTATGCTCTGTTTTTTTATGTTTTTGTTCATATGTTGCTATAATGTTCATATGTATGTGGCGCTGTTTTTTATTTTTATTACTTTAATTTTTTGTTCATATGTGATGTATATGTGTATGTGGCTATAATGTATATGTGTATGTGAACAATGCAAAAGATATTTTTTAGAAAAATTAGGATTTTTTTCTGTTCATAGATTTTTTGGTGTTATTAATTATTGTAAATATGCAAATGTTTGTATATTCATATGAACAATGAATTAGGCAATACTACTTCATGTATTTTTAAGAAGGAAGAAGAAGAAAAATAATGAGAGGAAAAGGAAATAAGAAGAGGAAGAAAGGAGAAGAAGAGGGAGAGGAAGAAGAGGAGAATAAATAAGAAGAAGAAAAAGAAGAAAAAGAAGAGGAGAAGAAGAAAGGAATAGAGGAGAAGAAGAAAAATAGAAAAGAATTCTATTTTTCTTCTTCTCCTCTATTCTTTTCTTCTTCCTATTTTTTTTTCTTCTTTTCTTCTTCTTCTTCTTCTTCCTTCTTCATCTTTTCTTCCTTTTCCTTATTTTCCTTTCTCGAGGATAAGAAGAAAAAGAAGAGGAGAAGAAGAAAGAAAGGAATAGAGGAGAAAGAAGAAACTTCGACACGAGGGGGGGGGGGGTACCGATACCCCCTCCCTGATAACATTATTTTCCCATGTATATGTATGTCGCGTCGTTGTCGATATAACGAGGGTGTCGAGGGTCGGGAACTAGGGTCGAGGGTCATTAAGGGGTCAAGGGTCGAGGGTTTCAGGGTCGAGGGTTCTAGGGATCGAGGGTCGAGGGTTCCAGGGTTGTCTAGGGGTCGAGGGTTCCAGGGTCGTCTAGGGGTCGAGGGTTCCAGGGTCGTCGAGGGTTCGAGGGGTCGAGAGAGGTTTCGTAGTGTCAAAGTATTGAAGAAATCCATGGCTTCATCATTAGCGGAGTAACCAGGGCATGATGGTACGAATTCCTGCAAAGTTATTCTGGAATGGAGTCCCGGATAGGATAATTTGCCTTTTTGTACGAATTTCAGCAAAGGCCTTCCAAATGACGATATTCGGAAGGTTCTTGCTGAACTTTGTACCAAAAAGCGAATTATCTTATCTGGGACTCGGTTCCAAAATAACTTTGGAGAGCTTCGTACCATCATGCACCTGTTACTTTCGCCTAATGATGAAGACATGGTTTTGTTGAATCCTTTGACACTAGGCAACCTCCCGACCCCTCGGCGATCCTCGACCCCTTGACCCTCGACCGCTCGGCGATCCTCGACCCCTTGACCCTCGACCCCTCGGCGATCCTCGACCCCTTGATAAAAAAAAGAAGAGGAAGAAAAAAAAGAGGAGAAGAAAGAATAGAGGAGTTCTTCTCCTCTTTTTATTCTTCTTCTTCCTCTCTTTTTTATCGGGAACGAGGGTCGTCGAGGGTCGCCGACCGGTAGAGGAAACCCTAATTAAATAGCAAGTATCGTCGGTGTGAGATACATGTGGCCACCCCCTCCTTGAAGCGTTCTCGAGGCCACCCCGTAACCCTTGAGGCGTTGCCGAGGCCACCCGAAACCCTAGAGAAGCAGCGTCGAGGCCACTAATTAATATGATTCCTTATTATGATTAGCTAGCTAGTTCTACGCTTGCCACTAATATATCCATATCTGTCATGTTTGAATAATAATTGCCATGTTGTAAATATTTGTAGAAACTATGGACACCCCGCCACGAGACGAAGCACAAGAAGCATTGTTGAGGGACATAATCGCACACGGAAGCGATGCCGTCTGCTCGTTGATGTTTCTCAACGACAACGATGGTCTGGAAGGAGAGGGTGAAGAAGCAGCTGGCTATGATTTACATGGCTCCGATGACCCAATGCCGGTGCAAGAAGGAGAGGGTGAAGAAGTAGACCGTGAGGACGGCTCCGGTGATCACCAAACCGAGTCCGGCCAGGTATATATATTAGTTAAGCCTGTGCTAACTAGCTAATTGATGCATTCATTGTTTTGGTATGTACACATATTAATTAACTCTCGCCTTTGTTCTTTTTTCTAGCCCTCCGGATCGAGCACAACTTCGGTAAAGAGACGAGGCCTAAAGAAAAAGTAGAGCTCGGATGAAAAGTTTGAG
Source organism: Aegilops longissima (assembly GCA_021605205.1). Classification (NCBI taxonomy): domain Eukaryota; kingdom Viridiplantae; phylum Streptophyta; class Magnoliopsida; order Poales; family Poaceae; genus Aegilops; species Aegilops longissima. The sequence continues at coordinate 1,930,475 of JAHIAM010006564.1, read as the reverse complement.
ATCATACAAATCACGCGGGACGGCCAACCGATTGAACCCTACCGGACAAAGAAGGCATTGTTACTCAGTGCGGGGTTCTGGTTAGGGACAAGATCCCGATCAGCATCCACCAATGGTATAAGCCTAAGAACGAAGACCCTGAGGTGTCTTATGTCAATGATATGCAGAAAAATGATCTTTGGACTGAGTTGAAGTCAAATTTTACCCTACCGCTAGAGCATGATCCGGAGAAGCCAGTTATAGAGCCATTAATCAAGTCTTTTGCTATGAAGAAGATGGCAGACCTATTCAGGAATTGGAAGAAAGACCTCAATAGGTATGTCGAAAAAAATGAGACACCAGAATTCAAGGGCAAATATGAGAAGGTCAGAGATGACTGGCCCGCATTTGTGGCCCACAAGACATCGGAAAAGAGTAAAAAGATGTCGGCGACAAACAAGAGAAATGCTGCGAAGAAGAAGCTTCACCATCGCCGCGGGTCGGTGGCTACCTCGTAGTCCGCCTAAGTGAGCCAAGGCTAAGAATGATCTGCTTGATAAGGGATCGAACCGAGACAATGAACTGGCCAGACCGCTTCGGACTTGGTTCTTCGGGTCGGCGGATCCTTGGACCCTATAACAGGAAGTGCATTTGGACGGACGAACAATTGGACATACCAGTCAAGAGGCTTCAGCAATATATCGAGCAGCGCAGCAAGGGACGTTCGTTCGAGCAGGGAGAAGGACGAGCTCACAATGGCCCTCGAAATCCTGAGCACCCTGGACGGACACGAGGCACGCCAGGCTCCGTTTCGTGGAAGGCTGGATTTCCGGACGCAGGGGGTTACAAAACCCAGGAGAGGAGGAAGAAACTGGAGCAGAGCCAACTGCAGGCACTGCACGGAAGGGTAATGGGGCTAGAGGAACGAGAAGCAGATCGTAGCAAACGACCTGCCGAAGCTTCCCCCGAAGCTACCCCACCATCTCAGCGGAGAAGCAGCGTGGCTTCCACCGAGCTGCTTCAGCCGGAGCATGCCTTGACGGCTCCTGCCAGCTATCCCGTGGATGCTATCACGGAGTCTCAAAATTGCCACCTTATGGCGGAATGGAGCAATTTGAAGGTCAAGGCGGCTGTTGGCTCTGTTTATCCTACTAAACCCGACTCAACTTTTCACCGCCGCCAATTCGGAAGGATATGCTAAGGTGATGGTGGATGAAATAACGGAGGGATTTGAGGACCTCCGCTTGACCACCGTATCGATGAAGGGAGTATCGGCTGGGTTCTCTCTCAAGACTCCATGCCTATGGCGGAAGGATCTCATCAACCTTCCGAACTGGGCGTCTCCGCCTCCTCCTCCTCCTCCGGCGTGAGTCAGGGCACTCCGCCTCCTCCACCGCCTCCTCCTCCCGGAGTGTGACGATCAGGGCACTCGGCCGGCTCCTTCTCCGGCGCGTGGCGGCACTCCGCCTCCTACTCCGCCTGCGCCGGCGCGCCCGAGCAGCCAGCCTCCTCCTTCTCCGCCTCGTTAGCAAGGGCGGAAGAGACTCGCCGCCGCTCCGGCTGCTCCGGCGCGTCGTAGTCCTTCTCCTCCGCCTCGTAAGCAAGGAAAGAAGACTTCCGCTTCGTCTGCTCTGCCGGCGTCTAGCAGTACAGCCAAAGGCGGGAGGAGATACAGATTCAGTCCTTCTCTGAAGACTCCAGAGAAGTTACCGTACGAGAGGAGCGAGGAGGAAAACGCGAAGATCACGCAGACCGAAGTGGATGACTGGTTTCAAGGGTTGAAAGCAAAGAGACATCCACCTCCAGAGGAGAAGGTAGATCCGGTGAAAGCGAAGCGCACTCTGGCTGCCCTTACAAAACCACCCAAGTCTCCGCCGAAAGGCAACTATGAGCGCATTATTGGAAAGGCATTTGCCGAAGCGGAGAGGTCGGGAAGTACTAAAAGTGATCAAAGGATGAAAGAACGACGAGTTGGGAAACAAATTGCCCAGCTCGGCGAACAAGCGAAGCAATCGTGCCCCCCGCTCAAGGTGCCTGCTAGCGACATCGTCGATCCGAGGATGGTGCCCGGTTATGGCAATCCTGCAAATTACCTTCCCGACGATGTACATTATGATTTCTTGGAGGTGCAGATACAAAGATACGAGTATGGGAAGCCTCTCGTCAAAGATGAAAGTTCTCTATCAACGATGATGCGAAGATTGCATGATTGGTACATGAAAACCTACAAAGAGTCTGAGGGGAGGAGTACTTTGTATGTGAGAGTTAAAAAGGAGCATGACCTCCTTGGAATTGAACTGTTGTCTATTCCATTTGAGGAGTTCTATCAGTTTTTCAATCAATTGGCCCTCGATAAAGCAACGGTCACCAGCTACTATCTGTAAGTAGTACTACTTCTGTCATTAAGTCTCTCTATATAACTCAACCCTTTCATTGCATGTATTTATAATTATCCTCACTATATTATGCAGATTGAAGATCGCCGAATTGAAGAAAAGATAAGTGGGTGATATTGGGTTCATTAACACATATCTCATAGATAAAACTGAGGTTGAATTTCATAAAGAAAATACCAAGGCCAACTTGCTACAATCGTTGGTAATAAATGAACACAAAGATATAATACTCTTTCCTTACAACTTCAAGTGAGTGTTACTATCTTGTGGCATATTCGGTTTCCTTATTAGTCCAGGTTATAGTAATGTAATATTGATGAGTTATGCATGTGTGCGCAGCTACCACTATATTCTCCTAGAGATTAAGCTTAAGAAGGGAGTAGTAACTGTCTTAGACTCCAAGCGAAAAGATCCCAAGGAGTATGCAGACATGACTGAAATGCTCGAGAAGTAAGTTAAATCGATCATTATCCACCATATCAGCAACTTTGTTCATTTCTGATATCAAGTAATTCTTTTCTTTGTATGGCAGGGCTTGGAGAAAATTCACCAAAAAAGCTCCGGGACTACCGAAGAAGCTGCAATTTAGACACCCGAAAGTAAGTACTATATAGTAGCATATTCCACACATCTCCTAGTGATTCAAGCGCTAGTTTCATCAATACCATTTAGCATGCTTGCTAATTATCAGTTTGATTGACCTCTATTTCTTGTAAAGTAGTTGTGACAGGAACAAGGGAATGATTTCTGTGGATACTACATTTGCGAGTCCATCCGCCACATGACCTGTGAGCGGGGCTACTCCGACAAACAATATGAAGTGCGTAAATAACAATATTCACAATTTTATTTTATTACCATCATTTGTGTTGAGTTTCATTCATTCATATATATATATATATATATATATATATATATATATATATATATATATATATATGTATGTATTGACCCCTTCTTAAAATTATATGTTTCGGATGCGGATGAACTCCTAGCACCAGATCGCTCATGAGCAATTCAAGAGGAATTGGCGGCATTATTTCTTGACCACGTGATCGCTGAAGACGGAGAATACTATGTGGACCACGCGTCCGTATGTTAGGAGATTATATTTGTAAAAGATAATTATTGTATATATGTAGCTGGTAGTGTCGGATAGATATACGAGAACTTGTTGTTCGACCAATCTCTCGGAGAAGGAGAGGTGGTCGATATCACTTCTCTCTGTATGCATATATGTTCATGACGATCTTCTGTTTGCTTACTAGCTAGCTAGCGTGTCTAGCTAGTCCTCTCTATACGTATGTATAGTACGTAGCGTCGACCAAGCATGGACAAAAGAGAGGACACTTCTCTCTATCAATTAGCTAGCTAGCACAATATATGAAACACCTAAATTAACCCCCAAAACCCCCAACCCCACCCCCTTTCAAAACAAAAACAAAACCCCAGCCACGAAATGTTGACGTGGATGTTTATTGGTCCCGGTTGGTGCCACCAACCGGGACCAAAGGCCCTCCTGCCTGGGCTCAGCGGAAAGGCCACGTGGAGGCCCATCTGTCCCAGTTCTGGATTGAACCGGGACTAAAGGGTCAGGGCATTAGTACCGACCCTTTAGTCCCGGTTCATGAACCGGGACTAAAGGCCCTCACCAACCGGGACTATAGGCCCTTTTTCTACTAGTGACGGTAAAGAAAGAGAACCATGGGTTCAGAAACCCATGTCTTTTCCTCCCAAACCATCCAAGAAAAAGTATGATGAGGATTTTGAGCGCTTTGCTGAAATGATTAGACCTATCTTTTTGCGTATACGTTTGATCAATATGCTTAAAATGAATCCTTATGCTAAGTACATGAAAGATGTTGTTACAAATAAAAGATACCAGAAGCTGAAATTTCCACCATGCTTGCTAATTATACTTTTAAGGGTGGAATACCAAAGAAACTAGGAGATCCAGGAGTACCAACTATACCATGCTCCATTAAAAGAAACTATGTTAAAACTGCTTTATGTGATCTTGGAGCCGGTGTTAGTGTTATGCCTCTCTCTTTATATCGTAGACTTGATTTGAATAAGTTGACACCTACTGAAATATCTTTGCAAATGGCTGATAAATCTACCACTATACCTGTCGGTATTTGTGAGGATGTGCCTGTCGTGGTTGCAAACGTTACTATTTTAACGGACTTCGTTATTCTTGATATTCCCAAGATGATAGTATGTCGATTATCCTTGGTAGACCCTTTTTGAATATTGCAGGGGCTGTTATTGACTGCAACAAAGGCAATGTCACTTTTCATGTTAATGGTAATGAGCATACGGTACATTTTCCGAGGAAACAACCTCAAGTCCACAGTATAAATTCCATTGGAAAAATTCCAACTATTACTATTGGAGGTTTTGAATTTCCTCTTCCTACTGCCAAGAAGAAATATGAAATTCTTATTGTTGTGGACATACATATCCCCGTTGAGGTAACCTAGTGCTATTCGAAAATTCTAGGGTTTCATGCGAATCGGAATGAGTTTGTTAACAAGACTTGATCAACCTTGTTAGTGGATTCCTTTTGATGAGCATGAGATGGATGAAGTTAGAAAGCACAACTCTCTGTACCCTCCTTTTACTTTCTGTTATTTAGATTAAATAAAGCAAAAATAGTATTTTCTGTCTGCTTTCTGAATTATCCTTGCAATAAAAAATACCCCAAAAATAAAAGTTCTCCAAATGCCCTGAAAATGAAATATGATTTTTTCTAGAATATTGAAAAATTATTGGCACTGAGAACACATCAGAGGGGCCAACCACCTGGCCACGAGGGTCCAGGGCGCGCCCACCCACCTAGGGTGCGCCCCCTGCCTCGTGGGCCCCTGGTCGCCCCCCTCCACTTATTCCTGCACCCACACACTTCTTCTTCCTCCCAAAAAATCACCAACCAGCTCAAGAACGAGTTCTAGCTCATCTTGCTGCCATTTTCGATCTCTTTGCTCAAAGCTCCACCGCACAAAACTGCTTTGGGGGATTGTTCTTCGGTATGTGACTCCTTCATTGGTCCAATTATTTTTTGTTCTTGTGCTTTATTCATTGCAAATTTTTGCTGCCAAGGTGACCCTGTTCTTGAGCTGGCATGTCAAATTTATATGGTCCCAAGTAGTTCTAATGCATGATATAGTCTCTAGGCACTTGTGGGAGTAGTTGCTATCAATTTTGTTGAATTTGGTTCACTTTTATTTTGAGTTACTAAAAATTTCAGAAATTTTTAGAAAATAATGAAGAGATTTTTGAGGGGCTCTTCGAGCTGAAGCTCGAAGAATAGGCAAACTGAAGAGGATAAAAAGCCCAAATATAATCTCCCTCGCACCACGGAGGTTCGGCCGTGCGAATGGCCTTGCGAAGAATTATTGAGAGCCGCCGGAATTTATGATGATTTTTATTACTTGGCTGAGAATGCAGGCCTCACCGACTTCCTCCACGACCAGTGCAAACAGTATCTCCTACTCACTAATTTTTTCATGCAAAAATTTTACTTTCATGCTAAGAAATCACCGCCTTCAGTGGAGTTTCACTTATATGATGAGGTTAAGGAGATGTCACTTTATGATTTTTGTGGGGTTTGCAAGATACCCTTTGAGGGCAGCATAGAGGAACCACATCGTAGCAATGTGGAAGGGTTTATTGATATGATCGCTGTAGGGGAGACGAGGAAGGTTTCTGATGCAAGAATTACTAGCATACATTTTCCTGTTCTACGTTACTTCGCAATATTTGCTAGTAGATGTTTAATTGGTCGCGGGAACAGTGGAAATCTTAGTGCCCCTGATATTGTTATTTTGCGCCATGCTTTGTTTCGTGATACAACTTTCAGTTTAGGCGCTGTTATTGCTAAGCGATTAAGTTTAAACCGTACAAAGGGCCCCATCTTCGGTGGTATCTTTGCTTCGCGCCAGGCTGCACACTTTAAGATACCTATTAAGCATTATGGGAAAGAGGAAAAGTTGTTGCCCCTTATTTTTCTAGATTATAAGAGTATGGTGGCACATGAATTTATTGTTAAAAATAAGAAGATGATGCTTAAGTATAAATTGATATTTAATAAAACTCACTGTGAGACTATTATCTTGCCTGCACCCTCTTTGTTTAACATATTTTCAGGCACGTGCCTCATCTTGCCCAAGGCCATTTATACATACTGGAGGCTGACACAAGTCCCAGAGCCTGAGCCTGAGCCACCACATGACCCTTATCGAAAGTCTGTTTATCAGTGGGATCCGGAGGAGATTGCCAACCAGTGGCACCCAGATGACACTCGTCCGCACACCGGAGAAGACAGCTTTGATCCGTGAGATAGACCAACTTAGGCCAAAAGTCTAAGCTTGGGGGAGTACGTATTTCTCACCGACATTACATTCATGTTCACACACTCATTCTAGTTGTCGGTGCTCATACTTTTTCATTGTACTATCCATGCTAGTTTATTTTCTTTTTCTCGCTTTCTTCTTGTGTGTTTGAATAACCTTAAGAAAAACCCAAAAGGATTTCTCGTTCTTCTTTTGCTTGTTGGGAGCTTTCCCGCGCAAATAGTTTTATTTCTTTTCTTTTCTTTGGGGGTCGAGAGGAATAGACCATGATGAAAATGTTGAGTGGCTCTCATATGCATTATTATTGATTTAACCAAGAGCCCATATTACCTTATCTTCTCCCTTGTATTAAATGCTTGCAGATTCCAGCTTAGTCCAATGCACATGCACTATTATTATTATCCACACCGTTCGGTCATGCAAGTGAAAGGCAATAATGACGATATATGATGGACTGATTGAGATGAGAGAAGCTGGTATGAACTCGACCTATCTTGTTTTTGTAAATATGATTAGTTCATCATTCCTGATCCAGACTATTATGAATAAACATGTTTGCAATGACAATTAGAGATTATAGTTTCTTATGCCATGCTTAATTAGCTAGGAGTTTATAATGGTTTACCTTGCATGCCAACATGCTATTAAAATGGTTGTGATGTGGTATGATAGGGTGGTATCCTCCTTTGAACGATTCGAGTGACTTGACTTGGCACATGTTCACACATGTAGTTGAAACAAAATCAACATAGCCTCCACTATATTTATGTTCATGGTGGATTATATCCTACTCATGCTTGCACTCAGTGTTGATTAATTTTAATGCATGTTCATGATTGTTGTCACTTTCTAGTTGGTCGCTTCCCAGTCTCTTTCTAGCCTTCACTTGTACTAAGCGGGAATACTGCTTGTGCATCCACTTCCATAAACCCCAAAGTTATTCCATGTGAGTCCACCATACCCTCCTATATGCGATATCTACCTGTCGTTCCAAGTAAATTTGTATGTGCCAAACTCCAAACCTTCAAATGAAATTTTGTTTTGTATGCTCGAACAACTCATGTATCAACTAGGGTTGTCTATATCTTCCATGCTAGGTGGGTTATTCTCACGAGGAGTGGACTCCGCTCCTCACTCACGAGAAAATGGCTGGCCACTGGGATGCCCAGTATGCTCAAATCAAATCAAAATAATTGCAAACAAAACTCCCCCAGGAATGTTGTTAGTTGGAGGCACCCGTTGTTTCGGGCAAGCCATGGATTGATGATTGTTGGTGGTGGGGGAGTATAAACTTTACCATTCTGTTTGGGAACCGCCTATAATGTGTGTAGCATGGAAGATATCGAGATCTCTTGGTTGTTATGTTGACAATGAAAGTATGCCGCTCAAAATATTATTTATCTCTATTTCAAAACTCGAGCTCTGGCACCTCTACAAATCCCTGCTTCCCTCTACGAAGGGCCTATCTATTTACTTTTATATTGATTCATCATCCTCTTATTAAAAAGCACCAGTTGGAGAGCACCACTATCATTTGCATGCATTACTATTAATTTATATTGAGTATGACCATGACTGGATCTCTTTTACCAAGAATTACAATGTCTAGTCAGTCCTTGATCTTCATAGGTGCTCTGCATTTATGTTTTGCGGTCTCAGAAAAGGCTAGCGAGATACCATCTTGTTATATAATATTATGATTGTTTTCAGAAAGTGTTGTCATCCGAGATTTATTATTATTGCTCGCTAGTTGATTATGCCATTGATACGAGTAAACATGATACCTAAGTGTTATTGTGAATATGGTTAGTTCATAATCTTTGCTGAAAACTTGAATGCTGGCTTTACATATTTGCAACAGCAAGAGCAAACAGAGTTTGTAAAAGTTTTTCTTTATCACTTTCAGTTTGTCAACTGAATTGCTTGAGGACAAGCAAAGGTTTAAGCTTGGGGGAGTTGATACGTCTCCATCGTATCTACTTTTCCAAACACTTTTGCCCTTGTTTTGGACTCTAACTTGCATGATTTGAATGGAACTAACCCGGACTGACGCTGTTTTCAGTAGAATAGCCATGGTGTTATTTTTGTGCAGAAATAAAAGTTCTCGGAATGACCTGAAACTCCACGGAGAATATTTCTGGAATTAATAAAAAATATTGGCGAAAGAATCAAGGCAAGGGGGCCCACACCCTGTACACGAGAGTGGGGGCGCCCTACCCCCCTGGGCGCGCCCCCTGCCTCTTGGGCCCCCTGATGCTCCACCGACCTCAACTCCAACTCTATATATTCACGTTTGGGGAGAAAAAAAATCAGAGAGAAGGATTCATTGCATTTTATGATACGGAGCCGCCAAGTCCTAATCTCTCTCGGGAGGGCTGATCTGGAGTCCGTTCGGGGCTCCGGAGAGGGGGATCCGTCGCCGTCGTCATCATCAACCATCCTGCATCATCAATTTCATGATGCTCACCGCCGTGCGTGAGTAATTCCATCGTAGGCTTGCTGGACGGTGATGGGTTGGATGATATTTATCATGTAATCGAGTTAGTTTTGTTAGGGTTTGATCCATAGTATCCATTATGTTCTGCTATTGATGTTGCTATGACTTTGCTATGCTTAATGCTTGTCACTAGGTCCTGAGTGCCATGATTTCAGATCTGAACCTATTATGTTTTCATGAATATATGTGAGTTCTTGATCCTATCTTGCAAGTCTATAGTCACCTATTATGTGTTATGATCCGGCAACCCTGAAGTGATAATAATAGGGACCACTCCAGGTGAGGACCGTAGTTTGAGGAGTTCATGTATTCACTAAGTGCTAATGCTTTGGTCCGGCACTCTATTAAAAGGAGGCCTTAATATCCCTTAGTTTCCAATTGGACCTCGCTGCCACGGGAGGGTAGGACAAAAAATGCCATGCAAGTTCTTTTCCATAAGCACGTATGACTATATTCGGAATACATGCCTACATTACATTGATGAACTGGAGCTAGTTCTGTGTCACCCTATGTTATAACTGTTGCATGAGGAATCGCATCCGACATAATTATCCATCACTGGTCCAATGCCGACGAGCTCTTCACATATTGATCTTTGCTTAGTTACATTACCGTTCCTGCTGTTACAATTACTACAGAACTGCTACTGTTACTTTTGCCACTGTTACCGTTACTTCCATACTATTTTGCTACTAAATACTTTGCTGCAGATATTAAGTTATCCAGGTGTGGTTGAATTGACAACTCAACTGCTAATACTTGAGAATATTCTTTGGCTCCCCTTGTGTCGAATCAATAAATTTGGGTTGAATACTCTACCCTCGAAACTTGTTGCGATCCCCTATACTTGTGGGTTATCAGTGCTCTCGATGAGTTCCCTATCCTATGTTGTGAATCTACCAGCTCTACCTTCTCTGCATGGGTTATCCGGAAGAAATATGTTGAACTCGTTCGACATGCTAATCCATGCATCCACAACTCGGAAAATCATATGTTCTTTTGATTTGTTCCTCTTTAGTTGTTTTCTGGCCCGCGTCTATCAATTGATAGTCTGGAGTAGTTATGCACTAGTGTTCATCGATGCCTACTATTATTGTGGTCCGTTAAGCCATCCTATTTGGAATGACTAGGAGAAACAAACTCCAGTACCTCTTCCATATCCAGGATTGGGTCAAAGTAGTTGTACTTCATAGATCAAATGTCAATCCAGTTTTGTTCTGTTCCACCTTAGAGTATTACCATCTTCATATCAACATTATCATGGGAATTGCACACCATCCTATGAACCCTTGATACAGTCATACTTCTCACCATTATTATTCATTCCTCGGCTCCCGTTTTATTGTAACCGAAACGCCGAAAAGTGAATCGTGATGTGTGAAATCAATACTCCTAGCAACTTCGTTGCCTGGTAGTTAAATGGACAATAACCTCATTCTTAGCGTGTTGATTATTGAATCATCACCCTAAGGTTGATCGTGTTACCTAGCCCTTATTTCTGGTGCACTTTTCGATCAATAAGTTAGGATAGTGCCAATCCTTGCTTATTTGATCATATCGTCTTGCCTGAGAAGCAAGATTGTTCTCGAGCTTAGTAACATACCGGTGGTATGTGATTTTCCGAATGTCTTCTTGGAAGTATCACAAGGTCATCACATGGCCGCTATGTTGAGTTCGTGATCAAGTTGCTTTCTTTATGAACCACCCTTTCTCCAAGAATCTGTGTCGGATATCCTGAGCTAGTTGGATAAGCTAAACAACAACTTGGAAAGTTGGAAGATAAAAGCTTGTCCGACATAGTTCTAAGGGATATCTTGTGTGTGCGTGTTGAAGAAAGATGATATCTTCATCAATTGGTCCTTGTGATCAGTTGTTGTATCTATTGTCATGTCAATCTTTGATTTGTGTGTGGGCTATCATCAAATCAAATCAGACCCAACGATGCTCTTAATGTTGTCTTACTCGTGGTTGATCCCTCGAGCATACGTCATTATATCCTTTGGTCTGACCAATGCTATCACTTGTTCAGATATTTATGAAATTCCATTTATATGGAAACCTGGATGAATTTTTGTTGAGCCCATTGACAACATTTCTAACTTCTCCATGATTCGTGTTGAACATCCAACTGGTGTTGGAAACTTTGTGAGCAATGCTTTCGTGTTCCGTTCATGAAGCATATGTTTGGATGAAAGAAGTGACTCTTTCCAGTTCGTGTGCATCTGATGCTAGTTGCCACCGTAAATTCGAGAAAGTCAATGTTGCTTCCTCTAGAATCATTCCAAATCAGTCATGCATACGTGCGAAGTATTCTGTGGTCTGATAGACTGATCATCTTCATTCTGTATGTATCCCTAGCATACCAAGCCACTGATTGATTTGTTCAAGGATAATAAGTTCTAAGTGCTAGTCCTGAAGGTACCAGACCGATTTGTACAAGATTCCGTTATCCTCGATGATGGTTCCCAACCAGAACTCGATAGTGTTTCGTTGGAAGACTACCATGTGATCATGCTTGTCTGGGACAACGTGTTCACATGTTTGTAGCAGAACAAGCTCATATTTTGGAGCTTGCTATCGTAGTTCATTTCCCGAGAATCTCGCAACGTCATCTCGTTGATTTGTGTTGCAAACTTTCATTTTTCCTTCTAGACTTGATGAGTGTGGAATATCATGTTACCAACCAGATCTGAGTCTCAGGCAGATATGATGGTTGGAAATTTTCCAAGATCAATTATGTAGGTCCCGGCAAGTTTGTTGTTCTGGCCGACACACCTAGTCGGAAGATCTATTATTGTAGTATCTTGATTGAGGAAGTTGGCCACCTCCCCATGAGGGTTTCGTAGGATTTACTTCCGTAGTTATTCCTTATGGATTCTTGTGCTCCCGAAGTCCGACCTTTTACTTGATGTTCTAGGTACCAAACCATTTTAATAAATGGGTTGCACTAGCACATCAAGGAGAACATTAGAAGCGGAGTGCTAAATGTCTCTCGATCGATCATTTAGATTTTGTCCCCTTGGCCTCGCTAAGGTGAAATCTGAGAAAGTGTTATCTTCCTTTGCATCTGCATCCTCCACCGGTATTCAACATGGTAGTATGTTGTGTTGCCAGGATCCTTGTCACAGATGTTGGTAAAACTTTGATGAATATGGAAATGCTCAAGTTCTTGAAAGGACGCGCAAGTACTAGGTTTTATCGTCGGCATTAATTGCATAGTGCTCTCAATTCCCTCGGTTATGCTATAACTTTTCAAACAGTGGACTCACTCCCTACTGTTGAGTTTCCCAGTTACCAGGATCATTCCAGCATTTGCAATCTGTTCCCAGTTTACACCGCCATTGTGTCATTCCACTATGGACTACCCTTCTCAGCAGTTACTGGTCAGGATCATCTTCAAAGTGGTCCTACCATGGGTCCCATCCATTTCCGATGATAAGCAAAATCACCCCTTATGTTGTCTTCAACAAGGTAATCCACATCATCTATTCTAGTCTGGGTATGCCATCCCTTCGCACCCCGCTAAACGATTGTTGGTGAATTGCCTCAGGTTGGTATAGAGAATTTCAATGTTCTCTGAATCAAAAGTAATTCTTTTTGCCACTTAAGGGATGATTCTACGAGTCACCTCATCTAAGATGTCTCGTTATGGCATCATGGCAACTCAACTCCTTGCTACGTTGACAACCATTCACCACCCTCTTAAGTGTGGGATTGTTGCCTACCTAGTGAACCTTCGTTATCTGTTCCACTCCATCTCTCTAGATGTATGCTTCGTGTCTCAGCTCAAGAGATGTTTCAGTGTCTCACTCCGTGAGTTGATCCTGAAATGCTCGATCTTTGAGAAGATCGGTCCTTCTAGAGTTTTCCTTTTCCTCTCGTTGTCATATTAGTTGGAGTTCTCGGAGCAAGACATCAAGACAAAGATGGTGATCGAATCAACGTTCTTTTGAAGTGCAATCTGGATCGTGAAGATTGTGTTAGTTGCGTCCCCCTCTTCATCTTACCCTACGCTTGAATCTCGGGACAAGATTCTTGTTTAGTGGGGATGAGTTGTCACATCCCTAGCTTTACTTGGCACTTGGGCTAGCTTGTTGTTCCATCATGTCTAAATTACTGAAAGTTGAACTGAGGAAATTCGAAAGCCTCAAAAACTTAAATAAAAGAAGGGCAAAAACCCTGGCAATTTCATTCTTTGTATCCAAGATTTTCTTTGGCAATGGTTAAGAAATTTGGCAAGAGCTATATATGAAACCAAATTTTAGGAACATTTTTAAGGATCTAATTTGGGCATTGAATTTAAATCAATACTATATTTGAATTCGAACTTATATTCAAATATATACCGAATATATGTTCAAATAACTGAAACAACTTTATGTGCTTTGGGATAATTCCATTGTGCTAAATAAAATGTTCAGGGGAATTTTGTCACTCTTTTTGAATTTGATTTATTTAGAAACAGTGGCAAAAGGAAGTAAATTAAACAAAACAGAAGGAAAATTAAAAAAGAGTAGAGGCCTACCTAACTTACCTGTGCAACCCAACCCTGTAGAAGGCCCAGCCCACCAGGGGCTTCCTCGTCTTCTTCCTCTGGACAGTAGGCAGAGCGAGGCCGTGGCGACAGCACACGCGTCGGTCTCCACCTCTTGCCTGCCTGTCTCCTCATCGACGCACCCGGACAACGCCACACACCCCTTGGACTCTCTCTCACTCTCCCTCGTGCCTTCCCTCTCCTCTTTCTCTCTCCCTCGCTCTACCCCTCACGCGCCCGAGCACGCCGCCATGAGTTGCCGCGCCCACAGCCGTCGCCTCCCCTCCTCGAGCTATCCAGAGCCTCCGCCACCTGGCGCTTCACCTCTGCACCGAAGAAAGGAAGCACGGAGGCCCCGAGCACCACCATCGACGTTATTTTCATCCTCGGGTCCTGGCGATCGCCGCCGTGATTCCGACGCCGTCCGGCCTTCCCCGAGCCTTTCGACACCGCCAAACGACGCGCAGTGAGGTCCTGCTCTATCCTCCTCCCTCCCCGCGTTTGATTGCTTCCCCTCGCTAGCGTAGCCGCCGCACCCAAAAGCTCCCCGCCATCGGCCATAGCGCCGTCGTGGCCAGAGCCCAAAGCAGTGGCTCCCACACGCATCATTGCCCTCCTTGCTTCACCAGGAGTCCGGAGAGCCCCTCGGAGAGCTTCCCCGTTCCCTGTAGCCCGCACCCGCTCGAAGCCGTACCTCGGCCGCCGCCGCGAACTCGTTCCGGCGAGCTCTAGCCACCCCGCGCCCTCCCGCCAGCCTTCCCTGGATGCGTGCGACCAAGTGTAACACTCCAAAAAAAAATTTATTTGGTTTTCAACAAAAACTTTGTTGGACTTGAAGAAGGTCTTTTAAATCCTTCCAAAAACCTTCCAAAAACTTTTACCCTTGGCAAGGATCTTATTTTTGGTATCTTCTTCAACCCTGGTCTTTGATTATTAAAAACTTTTCTTCTTATTGTTCCCTTCTCAAAATATTTATTTTTTTGGAATTTATTTTCTCTTAAAAAGAAACCCTATGGGTTTTGGGGCTTCCTTTATTTTGAAACCACTCATGGTTTTACCATGCCTCTTGTGGTAAATCCTCCCAAAACCCCTCCCTCCACTTTGGAGCAATCTAAACTTTCTGTTCCAACAAGTCCAACCCATTTTTGGATTTTATTTCATTTATTTTATTCCCCAAAACAATTATGTCAATTATTTTAAGCCTAGATGGTTTACAAAGGAAGTACCTAATTTCCTTTGAGTTTTGATCTCAAACCAACTCCTCTGGATAGTCTTTAGCACCCCCAACCTAGATCCATCAAGATCCACTATTCCTCTTTTCAAAATTTTCAAGTTTCAGCCTCTGCAAGTTTGGATAGATTTGTCAAATTTGGTGAAATTCATATTTTCTCTTCTCCAAAAGTTCTACCAAAATTCAGGCAGCCCCCAGATGCAATGAGAGGCCACCCCACCAAAAATCAGCTCAAGGAAAATTCCCCACATGCTAAAATCATTTCGTCGAACACTTGGCCGGCACTGTCCCTGTGCACTTTCAGAAAGTTCAGAGTTTCAGAGTTAGCAGTGTCGTTTTTCGTCAGAGAGTTGTCATCGATCACCTGAGCGCCCTGGCGCGTGGCGCACGCCCTCTTGGACGGATGCAGGTGTCGGTGGCGGCGAGCATCGCCGGCGCCGGCAGCTTCTGCGGTGCCAGAGCCACCCGTGGCGGCCAACGGAGCCAGCACCGGCTCGCTACGCCGTTCTGAGCCGCCCAACGCTCCCTAGCCCTCCGCGTGGCCTCATGCACGCCAGCTCGCACCGCAGCACCGTCGCCGTGGCCCGGCAAGCACAGGGCGCGCCCTCTGCCGCCGACGGGCCCGCGCCGCCCCGTTCCGTCGAAGCCACCCAGAGAGCCTAATCTAAGCTCGGTTAGCACCTAAATGGAACCGGTGGACCTCCACGTTGACGCCCAACTCCCTAAACTCCCCGACCAAGCACTGCGCCGCCGTAACCATCACCGGAGATCCCCGTTCTCGGCCACCGCTTCGGATCGCCTATAAAAGGAAGCCCCGAGCTCGTTCTCGAGCACGCACCACCCCTACATCCCACCAGCACCCCGCCAGGCCACTAGGGGGACCTCGAGGAGGTCTCCTCCCCCAACTCCGGCCGCCCCGATCTGCCTCGGCCACCAGCTCGATCCACTCCGGTGAGGTCATCCCCGATGCCCAAACCTCGTCAGTAGCCTCCTCGAGCACCCAGTGAGCTAACCCAATCTTCAATTTGACGTTCGCAGCCCTCCCCGACGAGATCCAACTCCACCCGAGTCGCCGTCCGCCGGAGCAAGGGCCGCCGTCGACGTGGTGCTCGCCGGCGACCACCACCACCACTCATCGACGCGGAAGGACACCCTGAGCAAGTAGGTAATGCCCGATCCCCCTGCCTCGCCGTGGATCGCCGCCGGCGACCACCGCAGCTCTCGGGCGCCGACGAGCTCTGTTCTCCCCGTTTGAAATTTCAAACCTGACGGGTGCGACCCGCCTGTCAGCCTCTCTTTCCTTTTAAACGAACCGTTTTCTGAAAATGCATTCGGGCAAATACGCTTTCAGTCTGAAACGTTTTTCTGATCTTTTCTGTTTAGCCCCCTGAGAAGTTTCTGTTTCATTACAAAAAGGTCCCTGGATTAAAACCCTTATAACTTTCAAACAGAAAAGGATTTTTGTTTGATTCTTTTTCTGTCCTCTTTAAAATTTTGTCTAGTTTTTTATCAGATTTATTTGAAAAATATTTGGTATACTTTTGTGCACCCCACAGTATTTACAATAGTGCGTGTGTTTCTGTGTACCGTAGATACCGAAGGAAGTGACGGAACCGCGAACTTCACCGAGCTAGGCTCCGACTACTCCGAACCAGGCAAGCATGTTTGGAATTTTGATATGATGAGTGTTTTGGCATGTTTGCATTAAGTAGTTGCATGGCATGTTTATGAACCTCGCGATGAATGTTATATTACATGCAAAGTTGAGGCAAGTGAGTTTCGAAAATCCTTAAGTTATTGGATATGAGTTTGCATGGCCAAGAGATGGCACGAGGATGGGTAAGATGGCAGTGTTGTAGCATGCCAGTCTTATGCCAGGTTATTTGACTCCAGTGTCAACGTGAATCAGTCCAGTTTCCATCCGTTTTTCCTTCCTGTACTACCACATGTTTTCCGCAAGGGATACGGTTTAGTACATTGCAAACCGCTTTCCCGGTACACACCAAATCGAGAGGTCGTGATGAGGGTTCCATGGCCCTGGATTAAAGCCAGTCATCCGGTCAGGGGGCATGGGTGTTTCCGGTTGGGACCGAGAGGGGGACACCCCTTAGAGCGCGCGTATATAAATTTGATCCCATGCTATTCGAGATTGTGATCTCCCCGTCTCAATGTTTTTCTTGAACGCTGTCTAGGGTGATTCCTGGCATCGTGAGGTGGGATGGGTGTGTACTGATTAGATGTGTTTCTTCCGACATACCGTAAACGGAACTAGTCCTTCATGACTACGGAAATCCGTTGGCTGTGGGCATTTTAGTACAAACTCTGCAGAGTCAAAAATCCTTGAAATCATATTATCCATGTCCAAGTACTGTGTTCAACTTATCTTGTCAAGTGTCAGTCTCGGTGACAAAACTCCAGTAAACCACATGAGTGTTAAGTCTGGTTAAAGGTTTATTCATGTGGATGGACTAACCCGTTTATTATTATGTGTTGAATATTTTTCCGTTGAGCATTATACCTCCGTGAATTCATCAGATATGAATAATGAAATTTAAGCCCTTTCTGCGATGTCGCTCAGACGTCCGACTGTGGCACCCTTGTCATTTACTTTTGATATAAGCCCTTTCTGCGATGTCGCTCGGACATCCGACTGTGGCATGCTTGTTATTTTACTTTTGATATAAGCCCTTTCTGCGATGTCGCTCAGACGTCTGACTGTGGTACACTTGTTATTTACTTTTAATATAAGCCCTTTCTGCGATGTCGCTTAGACGTCCGACTGTGGCACGCTTGTTATTTTACTTTCGGTATAAGCCCTTTCTGCGATGTCGCTCAGACGTCCGACTGTGGCACACCTATTATTTACTTTCAATATAAGCCCTTTCTGTGAAGTCGCTCCGACGTCCGACTGTGGCACACATGTCATTTTACTTTTCAATATAAGCCCTTTATGTGGTGTCGCTTACACGCCCGACTGTGGCATGATTATTTATTCATTCACCCCTTCGAGGCGTCGCTTCAGACACCCGATCGGTTTTCAGTTATTTTGTGGATTTCGGGAGGACTACCGCCCGACTTCCTTTTTACCTATCATGTCATGCGAATATTTATTAATTGAGTGTGCATTGCTATTTGCTCTTAACGCATTCATGCATGCATTTATTATATCTTATGTCCGAACTGTCTTGCGAGTACTTTCAAAGTACTCACCTGGCTTGTTGATTTGGCCAGATGTTGACGAAGGCGATCTCATGGATGAAGAATTCAATAGCGAATCCGACGCCTAGAGGAGTCCCAGTCAGTCCCGTGCGACCCTGGTTTTGGTTACTGTATTATATCCGCTTCCGCTACCCGAATAAATTCATCGAGCCTCACCTCGACGCTCGATGAGCCGTCAGTCTAGGAGTTATGTTATCCACTCCACTGCAACATATTCCCTACCGCTTTCATCTTGAGTCAGTAGTATGTCACCCCACACCATTGTGCCATATCCGCCATTATGTATAATTATTGGCATATTTGTAATAAATTGTTGAGCACCCCCAGCTCGACCCTGTAATATATTTAGTGCTGCTGGCTTACTGTATCAAGATTTTGTCTACCAGTCAGGAGGACTTTCCTCATACTGGACTCAAAAGGTCGGTTTCTCAATAAGCATTTTATTGGAAAACCGGTCGTGACACCAAGGGCAACCCTTTGGTGCCTTTTCCTTGTCCCAACACCACCCGGAGCGCCACTCCGGCGAGCTCCCGCCGCGGTTTTGGTTGTCTCCGGCCGAACTCCGGTGAAGTCTACGTGTCACTTAATTAGCGCTAATGACCCTACTAACCAACCCTCTAATAGCCACTGACAGTGGGCCCTGCCCATGGTGAAACCTCAGTCAACGCTAGATTTGACCGGGATTAGTTCCTGAGTCACTGACGTGTGGACCCCACACGTCAGGTTTGACCTGGTCAGCCACGGTTGACTGCTGACGCAATGTTGTTGTCATGCTGACGCAGTAAACAATTTATATGCACATTAGTGCTGGTTTGATTTTAAGCCAGCACTAATGTGTCCATTAGTGCCGATTCCAACGGCTAGCCGGCCGCTCTCATTAGTACCGGTTCGTGGCGAACCTTTAGCACCGGTTCGTGCCACGAACCGGTACTAAAGAGAGTGGTGGCTGGATGTTGTTAGTCTGGGGCCCCTCCAGCACCTTTAGTACCGGTTCGTGGCACAGTACTAAAGGACGTCGTACATAAACCCTTCGTCCACCCGAGCTCGCTCTGTTCTTCCCCTTTCCCCTCTCCTCCTCTGTTCTTCCCCTCTCTTCCTCGAGATCATTACACATTTTGCCCAAAATTTGACAACATTTGAAGGCCCCCCATCCATTCAAATGACCACCAAGGTTAGCAACTGTGTCCTTTCATCTCTCATTGCTAGATTAGCTCTTGCAATGCTTTGTTTAGTGATTAATTTGTGCGTTTAGTAATTTGGTAGGAATTATATGTGCTAGTATTTGATTTATATGCAATTTGGGGTCAAAAATAACACCTAGTTTGCATATGTAGGTGTGGTTTACTTAGTGCCTTCTAAATCTCCGTCGTAACCACCGTCGATCGCCTGCACCGTCCCGTCACCGGTACCACCTTGTGGTGAGGCTCTTGTTCATGAATGTTTTACATTACCAAATTGATGTTTGTGTGATTTGGATATATAGTTACTCGTATAATTATCTTACCCGTACGTTGTTTGTTATACATAGTGCCATGGTTTTGATATTCGTCCCCGTCGGCCCTCGTCCTTGTTATGATTCGGATGTGGTATATTCTCTTTTAAAACTAGTTGTTGCATTTCGTGTTTATGACAAATTATGCCCACCAATTGACATAGATATTTTTATCTAGGAGGTATGTGAACCGGAAATTCCAACCGACCCTATTGTCGGGAGGTTAAATTTAGTTGAAAGAGAAAATGAGTATTTGAAAGAAAAATTGAAAAGAATTGAGGGGGAAAAGATGGAATTGGAGTTGCATGTTGCCGATGTCGTCGATGATCACAAGATCAAGATGGAGAAAATGCGGTTGAAGATTAGAAAGATTAGAAAATATGCCATTGATAGTGTGGCTTGGTATCATTATGTTGTTGGATCAATTGTTACCTTAGTTGCGATCTTGATCACATTTGTTGTTGCATTTAAATTCTTTAGCTAGAGAGTTATCTGTATGTTGCATTTAATTAAGTGTTGTATATGAACTTTATGTATGAACTTGTATTAATTTGGTCTATTCGGTGTTGTGTAATGAAGATGAGCCGACAATGGATGTATGATGACCGATGCTCTCCCGAGTTCATTAATGGCGTGCATACTTTTCTGCTTGCCACTGAGGTAAACAAGCGGGCAGATGGTTTTATGCCTTGTCCATGTGCTGGCTGTAAGAATGGTCAAAATTACTCTACGTCAAGAACCATTCACGTCCACCTATTTGAGTCCGGTTTCATGCCCCACTATAATGTTTGGACCAAGCACGGAGAAAGAGGGGTTATGATGGAAGAAAATGAAGAAGAAGAGGACGACAATAGCTATCCTGGCCATGGGTTCCCAGAATACGATGATACAACAATGGGGGAAGAAGTTGAGCCGGCAATGCGGGAAGAAGCTGAAGAAGAGGCATCAGATGAGCCGCTGATGATCTAGGTCGGGCCATTGCCAATGCAAAAAGAAACTGCGCAAGTGATTTGGAGAAGAAGAAGTTGCAGCGCATGTTAGAGGATCACAAGAAATTGTTGTACCCGAATTGCGAAGCTGACAAAAAAAAGTTGGGCACCACACTGGAATTGTTGCAATGGAAGGCAGAGATTGGTGTATCTGACAAGGGATTTGGAAAGTTGCTAGTGATGATAAAGAATATGCTTCCAAAGGACAACGAATTGCCCAAGAGTACGTATGAAGCAAAGAAGGATGTCTGCCCTCTAGGGTTAGAGGTGCAGAAGATACATGCATGCCCTAATGACTGCATCCTCTACCGCGGTGAGTACGAGGATTTGAACGCTTGCCCGGTATGCGGTATATTGCGTTATAAGATCAGTCGCGATGACCCTGGTGATGTCGAGGGCGAGCGCCCCAGGAAGAAGATTCCTGCCAAGGTGATGTGGTAAGCTCCTATAATACCACGGTTGAAACGTTTATTCCAAAACAAAGAGCATGCAAAGGCGATGCGGTGGCACGGAGAAGACCGTAAGAAAGACGGAAAGTTGAGAGTACCCGCTGACGGCTCGCACTGGAGAAAAATCGAGAGAAAGTACAGGGAGGAGTTTGCAGGTGACCCAAGCAACGTATGGTTTGGTCTAAGCGCAGATGGCATTAATCCTTTTGGGGAGCAGAGCAGCAACCATAGCACCTGGTCTGTGACTCTATGTTTGTATAACATTCCTCCTTGGTTGTGCATGAAGCGGAAGTTCATTATGATGCCAGTGCTCATCCAAGGCCCTAAGCAACCCGGCAATGACATTGATGTGTACCTAAGGCCATTAGTTGAAGAACTATTACAACTGTGGAATGGAACAGGTGTACGTGCGTGGGATGAGCACAGCAGGAAGAATTTGACCTAAAGGCATTGCTGTTCGTGACCATCAATGATTGGCCTGCTCTCAGTAATCTTTCAGGACAGACAAACAAGGGATACCGCGGATGCACGCACTGTTTGGATGATACCGACAGTATATATTTGGATAGTTGTAGGAAGATTGTGTACCTGCGACATCGTCGATTTCTTCCGAGAAGGCATCCCGTAAGAAAGAAAGGCAAGCATTTCAAAGGTGAGGCGGATCACCGGACGAAGCCTCGCCACCGTACTGGTGCTGATGTATGTGATATGGTCAAGGATTTGAAGGTAATCTTTGGAAAGGGTCCTGGCGGACAACCTGTTTCGAAGGACGCTGACGGACGCGCTCCCATGTGGAAGAAGAAATCTATATTTTGGGACCTGCCATATTGGAAAGACCTAGAGGTCCGCTCCGCAATCAACGTGATTCACGTGACGAAGAATCTTTGTGTGACCCTGCTTGGCTTCTTGGGCGTGTATGGGAAGACAAAAGATACACCAAAGGCACAGGAGGACCAGCAACGTATGCACGGAAAAGACGGCATACATCAGGGTCAGGCCAGCTACGCTCTTACCAAAGAAGAGAAGGAAATCTTCTTTGAATGCCTGCTCAGCATGACGGTACCGTCTGGCTTCTTGTTGAATGTAAAGGGAATAATAAATATGGCAGAGAAAAAGTTCCAGAACCTAAAGTCTTATGACTGCCACATGATTATGACGCAACTGCTTCCGGTTGCATTGAGGGGGCTTCTACCGAAAAACGATCGATTAGCCATTGTGAAGCTATGTGCATTCCTCAATGAAATCACTCAGAAGGTAATCGATCCAGAAATCATACCAAGGTTACAGAATGATTTGGTGCAATGTCTTGTCAATTTCGAGTTGGTGTTCCCACCATCCTTCTTCAACATCATGACGCACGTCCTAGTTCACCTTTGCGAAGAGATTAACGTTTTGGGTCCTGTATTTCTACACAATATGTTCCCCTTTGAGAGGTTCATGGGAGTCTTGAAGAAATATGTTCATAACCGTACTAGGCCAGAAGGAAGCATCTCGAAGGGCCATGAAATTGAGGAGGTCATTGAGTTTTGTATTGACTTTATTCCTGACCTTAAGCCGATTGGTGTTCCCGAATCGCGGCATAAGGGCAGACTGGATGGAAAAGGCACGCTAGGAGGGGATCAAATAATATGTATGGACGGGCATTCTCTCACTGAAGCACACTACACAGTTCTACAGAATTCCCCCTTGGTGGCTCCGTATATGGAGGAATACAAGAATTTTCTACACTCCAAACACCCGGAGAAGTCTGACGACTGGATTACACGTGAACAAACGAGGACTTTTGCCGGTTGGTTGCAGAATCGTGCCGTGCATGATGGCGATATTGAAGATGATCTGTACTCGCTGTCCCAGTTACCATCTTCGAATATAATGACTTCCAAAGGGTACCAGATAAATGGGAATACATTTTACACGATCGCCCAAGATAAGAAGAGCACCAACCAAAACAGTGGTGTCCGCTTTGATGCAACAACCAACACGGGAAAGGAAACATATTATGGTTACATAGAGGAGATATGGGAACTTAACTATGGAGGTGGTTTGAAGGTCCCTTTGTTTCGGTGCAAATGGTTCAATATGACATGAGGCTGGGTAACGGAAGACCCGTAGTACGGAATGACAACAGTGGATCTCAACAATCTTGCGTATGCAGACGAACCATTCGTCCTAGCCAATGATGTGGCGCAGGTCTTTTATATGAAAGACATGTCTACCAGGTCGAGAAATAGAAAAGATATGGAAGCGAATGGATCATACGACGAGCCAAAGCGCCACATAGTTCTTTCAGGGAAAAGAAACATCGTGAGAGTGGATGACAAGACAGACGTGTCAGAAGATTATGAAAAGTTTGATGCAATTGCTCCATTCACAGTTAATATTGACCCGAGCATCCAGTTAAATGATGAAGATTTTCCATGGCTACGGCGCAAAGGGACACACGCGAAGAAAAAGTTTCACACCCAAAGATCTGGGATGTGATCGGCTTCACTATCATCACTTTCTTCTGTGTTTCACACCCAGGAGGGAATCTCTGTAATAGTTAGGGTAGTTATGTGTTTTGGCATTTGAAACGCGAAGAAATTTGATGTGCAAACAAATTCTTTCATGCATTTACTGATTTTTTTCAGCTAAATGACCCTGAAATTGAAAAGCATTTCAAATGAACTCAGAAAAGGTTGAAAGTTGGCATGGTATCATAATTTCACCCACATAGCATGCGCAAAAAGTAGAGAGGGTTACGGCAAAAACTGAATGCACTTCGTGTACAAAATGGACAATCTCTTTCGAAGTATCAGGGTTTCGGACGAAAACTCATCTGTTACATAGGCATTTCATTTTTTAAATAACCTAAGCATTACCAAATTGAATATAATGATAAAACACACTAATATTAAACATAAGAAAAAAGAATCACTAAAAAATCTATTTTCAAAGTTAAGTTATTCACAAACTAGTGATTCAAACAAATTTAAAATAATTCAAAATTTAAACTATTCAAATTTCAAAACTACCGGCACTAACAGAAAGTTTCTAATTTTTTGTACCTAAAGCAAAAATATTCACAAAGAAACTCTAAATACAGCAAAAAATCAACTCAAAAATAAATAAAACAAAAACAAATAAAGCAAAAAAATTAAGAAAATGGAAAAGCCCGCCTGCTGGCCAGAGCGGCCTGCATACGACTAGAAACACAACGTTTTGTTGGGCCAGGATGCAGGCCCGCAAAGGCCCAGTAGGCCCACAGGGCAGCAGAGAACAGGTAGGCCTAGTAGGCCTGCTTTGGAGAGGAACTCAAGAGAGCTACCGCACTGGGGCTTATAAACTAGTGCGGACGCCCCTCGGCTAGCGAGGTGGGACTAAACTTGCCGCACCGCACCAGCGCCAGCGCACCCCTTTAGTACCGGGTGGTGGCTGCAACCGGTACTAAAGAGGAGGTCTTTATTACCGGTTGGTGCCACCACCCGGTACTAAAGGGGTGGCGCTTCCCGCCGCTTGGCCTGGCCAAAACAGACCTTTAGTACCGGTTGGTGGCTCCAACCGGTACTAAAGGGGTGTTGTATATAAGAAACTACTTCAAAAAAATTCAGTTTCTCATCTCTTCCTCTGCTTCTTCTCCTCTTCCCCTTGTCGCCGCCGCCCCTTGTCGCCGTTCGCGTTGCTGTCGCCGCCCCGGCCGTCCCTGCCCCTCGTCGCCGCCCACATGCCTGCCGCCGCCCGCCGTCCCCATCCCGTCGTCCCCATCGCCGCCCCATCTAAATCGTCCGTCGTCCCTTTCGGCCCGTCCCGTCCCGTCATCGTCGCCCCGTCCCCATCCCCGACGTCTCCGCCCGTCTCCGTCCCCGTTGATGCCCCCCGTCGCCGCGCCTCGCCGGTGAGCTCATGCCCGGCCGCCATGTCCACACACACACACACACACACACACACACACACACACACATTAGTTTTTTTGTTATAAATTTTAATAATAGAAAATTTTCTGTTTTTTAGTTATAGAAATATTAGAAATGTTATAGAAATGTTAGTTATATAGAGATGTTATCAAAATTTTCTGTTTTTTAGTTATAGATATGTTAGCAAGTTTTCTGTTTTTTAGCTATAGAAATATTAGAAATGTTATAGAAATTTTAGTTATATATATAGAAATGTTAGAAATTTTAGAATTAGTTTTAGTTAGATGAATTAGATTAATGTCAAATTGTTAGAATTTGCATATAGAATTTTAGTTATCATAATCCAATCATTTAAAAAATGTTACTTTTTGTGGGCATATAGTATTTGTTCTTGATGATATGCCCGGCCCGCATCCTCACCGTCGACCCGTTCGCGACGACGTCCTGCTTCAGAGGACCCATGTCCGGGACTGGGCTCCGCCGGGATGGCACTAGGAGGTGCTACCTGGTGGGGCACGCCGCTTGGTGAGGAACCCGGCCTCGGGTCCCGTTGAGGGAGTCCTAGATTAGGGGGTATCCGGACAGCCGGACTATATACTTTGTCCGGACTGTTGGAGCGTGAAGATACAAGACTCAAGACTCCGTCCCGTGTCCGGATGGGACTCTCCTTTGCGTGGAAGACCAGCTTGGCGATCCGGATATTATATTTCCTTCCTTGTAACCAACTCCATGTAAACCCTAGCCCCCTCCGGTGTCTATATAAACCGGAGGGTTTAGTCCTTAGAGAGACGATCACAATCATAATCATCATAGGCTAGCTTCTAGGGTTTAGCCTCTACGATCTCGTGGTAGATCAACTCTTGTACTACTCATATCATCAATATCAATCAAGCAGGAAGTAGGGTTTTACCTCCATCGAGATGGCCCGAACCTGGGTAAACATTGTGTCCCCTGCCTCCTGTTACCATTAGCCTAAGACGCACAGATCGGGACCCCCTACCCGAGATCCGCCGGTTTTGACACCGACATTGGTGCTTTCATTGAGAGTCCCTCTATGTCGTCGCTGCAAGGCTCGATGGCCCGTCTCGTTGTCAAGGACAACATCACCTCTGGGGGAGCGCTGGCTATAGGCCAAACTCTCCGACTAGGCGGCTTCATCATGGCTACCCCATCGGTTGTCGCGCCGACGATGACCTCTCGGGTCATCACGCAAAGCCTCCATGTCGATCCAAAACTCGCCGAACAGATGGATCCGATAGAGCTCTCCTCACTTAATGAGCTCTTGGATCGCATCGCCGCTTTGGGAGTTGCCACAGACTATGACCGGATCGGGCTTAAACCCAACCAAAGGGACATTAAATCCCCGCCGGTCACCCATGAGATAGCGGTAGTGGAGGAGCCTCATACGGATTACCCCTCTATTTTGAGGATGAGTTATGTCCGGATCACCGAGCTCCCTGAGCCAGACACCCGCTCAAGGGAAGACATGACCCAGACCCCAGACTTAGAATCGTGTATTGGGCTGGAGAAATTGGGCAACACCCCGGATCCCGAGCTATCAAGCCCGGAAGCTCCCCTGCCCCAGGGCGTTAGATCGGATCGGAATCCAGATTCATCTACACCCACCCACCCATACTTAAACCCTCTCTCCCATATCAGAAAAGAACCCCAAGAGACAGTACATCGCTACTGGGCCAGATTCTTCCTTGTGCTAAACAAGGTCAAGGACTGTCGTGAGGAGGACGCAGTCTCACTTTTCTGCAAAAACTGCACGAACAAAGGAATCCTTAATGCTATAAGTCGCCGTGACATAGCACACTTTGCTGACTTGGCAACCATAGTACAGAAGTACTGTGCGATGGAAAGCGCCTGGAAAACCCAAACAAAATTTTGTGATAGTCCGGCTGTCACTAAACCCTCTGTCCGAGCTAAACGGGCGAACTCTCGTAAGTCAGCCGATCCAATCCACAAAAAACCAAAGCCCACCCCAGGGCATGGAACCGTATTTGAAGAATGGCTCAATGGGCCATGTAAACTCCACAGCGCGCCGGACATTACACCAACACATAGCCTTAGAGCATGTTGGATACTCTGGCAGGTAGCAACAGGCGGCGAGGATCTTCTTGTAAGCCATAAAACAGAACAACATCCCTCCAAAGAAAACAATGCGGTACTAACAGTCTTCGAGACTTTCGCCTCAAATAATAGGCGCAAGCGAGCTCATCGAAGCTCCGCTGAAATCTGCCACGTGGCAAAAATAAATCCGTGGAACGACGCTGCTATAACTTTCAGCGCCAGTGATGAACCTCAATTCCAGACAGTCTGGGCACCAGTCGCTGTGGTCCTTAACCCAATCGTGGACGGCTTCCGGCTCACCGAAGTACTCATGGACGGCGGAAGCGGATTAAACTTAATCTATGAAGAAACACTCAGCAAGATGGAAATTGATAAAAGCCGCATTGAGCAAAGCAGCACAACCTTCAGGGGAATCATCTCCAGTCGGGAAGCGCGGTCTGCGGGAAAAATCACACTCGATGTGGTATTCGGCACCCCGGAGAATTACAGGTCCGAAGAAATCACATTCCAAGTGGCTCCTTTCAGCAGCGGATACCACGCCCTTTTAGGGCGGGACGCGTTTACAAGCTTTCAAGCTATACCCCGTTACGGGTACATGAAGCTTAAAATGCCTGGACCCAATGGAATCATCACTCTAACCAGTGATCCGGACGTCGCACTTCGCGCCAAAAACAAAACCGCAGCACTTGCCGTGGAAGCATTATCCGAAGCCCTAGCAGCCGAAGAACTAACAATGTTGCGTGCCACCATGGACAGGGACGACGTGATACTCGACAAGCGACCTAAGTCCACCTCATTTAAACCCGCAGACGAGATAGTGAAATTCCAGGTCCATCCAACGGACCCCACGAAAACAGCTTCCATCGGGACACAGTTGAACCCCACAATGGACGCCGCACTGCGAGACTTCCTACGCGAGAATTGGGATATTTTTGCCTTGCACCCATCGGACATGCCGGGCATCCCACGCAGACTGGCCGAACACAGCCACAATATACTAAAAGGATACAAGCCTGTCAAGCAGACTCTAAGGCGGTTTTCAGAGCCCAAACGGCAAGCCATTGGGGAAGAGCTAGCCAAGCTACTCGAGGCCGGATTCATCAGAGATATCACGCATCCGGATTGGCTGGCAAATCTGGCAATGGTACCAAAGAAGGACAAATCCTGGCGCCTATGCGTCGACTTCAAAGACCTCAACAAGGCTTGCCCCAAGGATCCCTTCCCCCTCCCTCGCATCGACCAAATCATTGACGCCACAACAGGACATGACTCGCTATGTTTCCTCGACGCATACTCTGGATACCATCAAATAAAGATGGCAGAGCCCGACCAAGCTGCAACAGCTTTCATAACGCCATACGGTCCTTTCTGCTTCAACACTATGCCTTTCGGGCTTAAAAATGCCGGCGCAACCTATCAACGCATGATTCAAACATGCCTGGAAAAGAAAATCGGCAAAATAGTGGAGGCATATGTGGACGACGTGGTCATAAAAAGAAGACACGTCGAAACCCTAATAGACGACTTGAGGCTTACGTTCGATAACCTCCGAACATACGACATCAAGCTGAACCCGGAAAAATGTGTCTTCGGCGTCCCCTCTGGGAAACTGCTCGGCTTCATTGTTTCAAATAGAGGAATTGAAGCGAATCCGGCAAAAATCCGAGCTCTGTCGCAGTTGGCTATACCAACAGACCTCAAGCACATCCAGAAACTAGCTGGATGCGTGGCTGCCTTAATCCACTTTATCTCCAGGTTAGGAGAAAAGGCATTACCTCTTTACCGCCTTCTTCGGCACACCGAACACTTCGTGTGGACGGATGCGGCCGCGGTCGGACTGGACAAAATAAAAACCTTACTGGCCAGTAATCCAGTCCTAACAGCGCCAAATACTGGCGAACCTATGGAATTATACATAGCTGCAACACATCAAGTTGTAAGCGCAGTGCTCGTTGTCGAACGAGGGGCTGACGGATACAAATTCCCGCTCCAGAAGCCGGTATACTACGTATCCACGGTCCTCACCCCATGCAAATCCCGATACCCACACTATCAAAAGATAGCATACGCGGTCTTCATGGCATCCCGGAAGCTACGACACTACTTTCAAGAGTGTTCGATTACGTTCGCCTCCGAAGTACCACTCAATGACATAATAAATAACCGTGACGCTACGGGCCGGATTGCTAAATGGGCCATCGAGCTCCTTCCGTTTGACATAACATACAAGCCACAGCGGGCCATCAAGTCATAAGTACTGGCTGACTTTGTCGCCGAATGGACAGAAGCCGCACTCCCTAAAGAGTACGGCGCGTACTCTAACTGGATCATGCATTTCGACGGCTCTAAAATGCTGGCCGGATTGGGAGCAGGTGTAGTCCTGACGTCTCCCACCGGAGACACCGTCCAATACATGCTCCAATATTATACACAGACTCGAACAACGCAGCCGAATACGAGGCTCTGTTGCACGGTCTTCGGATGGCAGACTCCATGGGCATTCAACGCCTGGAGGTGCGCGGGGATTCAAACCTCGCAATATCACAAATAAACGGAGACTTTGATGCCAAGGATCCGAAAATGGCGGCCTACCGTAATGCCGTCCTCAAAATGTCAGCTCGATTCGAGGGGCTCGAATTCCACAATGTGGCTCGAGAAAACAATCAAGCGGCGGATATCCTCGCCCGCATCGGCGCTAAGCGCGACCCTGTCCCACCTAACATATTCTTGGAAAGGTTGTTCAAGCCATCCGTGGTATGGGAAGGGGAGTCCAGCAACACTAGCACGGATCCGAACACACCCCCAGATTCCGAACCATTAGACGTAATCGGAGGCTCCGCCACCGAAATAACACCTTCGGCCCATGAAATCATGGCTGTAATCGCCCCGTGGACCGAGCCTTTCTTGTCCTACCTAAATAGGCAAGAGCTCCCCGAGGACCAAAATGAAGCACGTTGTATTGTGTGGCGTTCCAAGGCCTACAATGTACATGAGGGAGAACTCTATAAGAAGAGTACGACCGGAGTGCTCCAGAGATGCATCTCCGAAGAGGAAGGGCGGCAGCTATTGGCTGAAATCCATGCCGGACTTGGCGGGCACCACACCGCGGCCCGGGCGCACGTCAGCAAGGCCTTTCGCACAGGCTTTTATTGGCCGACAGCCCGAGCAGATGCACAGGACCTTGTCCAACATTGCGTCGGTTGCCAACTCTTCGCCAATCAGAGTCATCTGCCCCATACCGCTCTACAAACAATCCCCATCACTTGGCCCTTCGCGGTCTGGGGGCTGGATATGGTCAGAGCCCTAAAGGGGGGGAGCCACAAGAAAAATTATTTATTGGTCATGGTAGACAAGTTCACCAAATGGATAGAAGCCAAACCAGTCAAAACGGCCGAATCCGGACCAGTGATAGACTTCATATCCGGGGTTGTACACCGATACGGCATCCCCCACAGCATCATCACGGATAATGGATCAAACTTCACAGCAGATGAAGTGAAAACATGGTGCGGCAACATGGGCATTAAGCTCGATTACGCCTCCGTCTACCATCCCCAAAAAAATGGCCAGGTCGAACGTGCAAATGGTCTCATCATGAGCGGCATCAAACCCAGACTAGTGCGATCCATTACAGAGTCGGACACGCACTGGGTCGAAGAGCTCGACTCCGTACTCTGGGGGCTGCGGACCACGCTGAATCGCACCACCGGATACACACCATTTTTTATGATGTACGGCGCAGAAGCAATACTACCCTGCGACATAATATATGATTCGCCTCGCGTACGCATGTACGAAGAGAAGGAAGCCGAGTTAGATCGGCAGGATAACTTAGATGCCCTGGAGGAGGAGCGCGACGTCGCAAAAGGCCGTTCCGCATTCTATCATCAGCAGGCTCGACGGTACCAAAGCAGAGAAGTGCGGGCCAAAACTTATAATACTGGCGAACTCGTTCTACGCCTACCGGGGAAGAAGAAGGACAAGCTCAAACCCAAGTGGGAGGGTCCCTTCGTCATTGATAAAGTTCTCACCGGAGGAGCGTACCGCTTACGTAATGCATCCGATAACAGACTCGAGCCGAACCCATGGAACTCGGCCAGACTCCGGAGATTCTACGCCTAGCGCCGAACTCAGTGTTCGTCTCCTTACCCCCTCCTTTTTAATTATGTCCCCTCCCTTTTCCTTTCTCGACCTTTTTCCTCTTCACACAAAGTACTTAATACAGTGCGGACGCCCGGATCACTCCGGCCGCACTATGTGTGTAAGCAATACCTGGGGGCTTCCTATACGGAAGCTAAATATAATTACTTTAATGGCTTTTTGCCCATCACATATGCGTTCTTTTTCCATATGTGCCTTTTCTTCACCATTATATGCATCGATATGACTTAAGATGTGGCCATGCTAGGTTGCCTGGCTCTTGTGTTTATGCCCTACGTTCCCGTTAATTCGGCTAGGGCATAAGGGGAGCACCTCTGCGATTGTTACTGCCGGTTCAGCCGGATATGTACCTCAGACTGGGTGAAGCCGAAAGCTAGCTTTCTTAAGGGAATATTCGGTCGGTGAACAAAAGATGTTTTTTGTATATTACAACATAAATCCCCAGAAGTTTTGTATCCTGCATCCTTGATCGCAGTCCGGACATGTGCATCGTCGCATGCGTACCCAGGGAAAGGAACCCCTAACGGAACTATTCTCCCCGGAAGATGTTTCTTACTATCCATGTAATATAGCATAACTAGTTGGGTACTTGTCTGTTCAAGCACTTATGACCCCTACGCCTGGTTTCCACGCATACCCCCGTTCTGTATAACTGAGCGGGTATTCGGATACACCCCGGACTGTCGGATCCAGGGGCTGAAGCGAAAAGGTCCTCCATGACAACTGATTTTAATCCGGCTAGGTACTACTTATGTCCATTGAATTACACAATCACTTGGACTGACTATATTCCTCCTCTATACCATCCAACAGACTATCTAGCTTACAATCCTGTTGGGAATACTATGCGACTAACGCTACCTGGTCATACACCAGACTCACGGGAATTTCTTGCCCATCTGGCCCCGCCGGTCCGACTTCGGCCATATGGTTCGGGTCCAGCTTGGTGTAGCGCGTCTTCACCATAGCCTAGGCTTCTCTTGCACCTTGTCGGCAGGCTGACATCATCCACAATCGGAAGCGCCGCCGTGCTCCTTGCAGCATATCCACAAGCTCCCCCATGCCCTTCGGCAGGAAGCTTGACGGCCACAAGGCCTGAGCAACGCCCTGCATCACCTGCCGAGCTCGCACGTGCAGTTGTGAGAGGTCTTGCAGTAAATTGCCTGCAGACGCGGGCATCTCCTCCTCAGGGCGGCCCGTTAAAATACCTACAAATAAAAATTCTTTCAATATGCTTCCTCGCCGATCTATACTACAGTTCGTCTAGGCACTTACCATAAATGCCGCGACGAAGCCTTTTGTTCTCCTTCACGGAGTCCGCCAGCTGAGCATGAACATCTTTTAATTCGACGTCCAGCCGGACATTGGCATCCTGAAGATTGTTCTTCTCCTGCCTAACTTGCGTAAGAACACGCTCGCCAGCTTTTAGCTGCCTTTGGAGATGCGACTCGTTATCTCCTACAACCTCCGGATTCACCCCGGGATTGTCTGTAGAATTTTCTGTTAGACTTATCATCCAAGCCACTTACTAACTGGTACATCTTCGTACAATCGAAACAAATGTTACTAGATGAGGCCTTCTGGGATTCCTCTAACTTGGCAACCGTGGCCCTCAGCTGGGTCTTGCACTCCTCCAGCTCTCGAGACAATTGCTCATTCTTATCTACAAGGACCTGTGCATAAATTGATCCTTAAAACAGTTGTTCCAACCGTTTCAAGTCTCAGGGGCTACTGCTATACATGCTTATCAAATTTTCTTACCCGTATATCTTTGGTATACTGGTCCGTTGCTCGGGCAAGCCCGCCTTGAGCAGCTCGGATGTATGCGTCTCCCGAATTGAAAGCATTAAATGCCTCTTCGGAAAAGATGTTGTTGTGAAGTACGGCCCGTCGGCGCCGGTGATTCATGGCGCTCTCTACTTCGGAATTCGTGGTGGAGAGCATATCCGCATCCTCTGTTGGAGGACAATGCGGCATAGGCCCCACGTCCGCCTCCTCTCTCGAAGCCGGTTCTGGAATCCGGCTGGTGGAGGCGTGATTGGCAGGCTCCCCGGATATAGTCCGGCTACTCCTCTTCCTGCCAGGACACGGACGCTGTTACATTTCAAATACAATAATCACAGAGCAAGTTTTTACCATACCTCTGTAATGGCGTTTCGGCCCTAACGGCCTTCCTCTTAAGCCCGCCCGATCTGGACGCCCTTTGCCGACGGGTCCCTAGGGGCTCGGCTCCACGCTCTGACCGTCGTCTCTGCAAAAACACGACACTTCAGGTGTAAGGCATGGCATCAGAAAGGAGTCCTCTTTGGAGGATAGGGTTTTTGGCTTGGCTTACATGCGCTGTAGGTAGCAGTCCGGGATAGTCGGCGATAATAGCCACTGAGGCGCCATCGCAGCTCGCCTGATAAAATATCCCATTGACGAGCTCCACAGTAATATCCGGATCTTCTTCGAGTCCTAGATCGAGGGCCCTTCCGGGGTCCTCTGGCTGCGGGGAGGGGCTGGAGATTCCTTCTATAGCCCTCCTCAGTTCCTGCTCGGAAATTTCGAGGTAAATAATCTTGGCGAAGAACGCCACAATAAGTGAAGCGGGGGAAAGAATGACGACTTACCCAGCTTGGGGGGTTGTACATAGAAAACCCATCCCACGGTTTAATATGAAGGAATTGTTCTTCTTCTTCTTTGTACAAATCGGACAATATCCTCGCCAGAGCAGTGGTAGAGTCCGGGCCTTTACGGCCACAGCGGGTGGCATCATCTTCCCCGTTGTAGTGCCACATGGGCTTCCCCCGATATTGAAGCGGCTGCACTCCCCGCATTATGCATATTTCCATAACCACGACTATCGTCAGCCCGGATTTGACCAGTAACTTTATCCTGCTCATTAGAAAGTGTATTTCTCTGGTATCCTCCTCTTGGGGGCCCCGAGGGCTCCAGCTTCGACGTGCCTTCGGCGGAGCGTTATTGAACTTAGGGAGTCCTGTCCGGACTGGATCCGGAAGGGGAACGTCATCGACATAAAACCTCTCCGAAGGCCAGTTCTCTGGTGCCGTCTTGGGAGTACCGGATAGGTATCCGGTCTCGGCGATGCGCCATACTTCGGCTCCGCCCACTAGACATAGGGATTCTCACTGGTTGCGAGGGACAAGGCAGAACAACTTCTTCCATAAACCAAAGTGAGCTTCGCATCCTAAAAATAGCTCACAAAGGGCGACGTATCCTGCTATATGCAGCACGGAGGCAGGGGTGAAGTTGTGCAACTGGAGGCCTTAGAACTCCAGGAGCCCACGAATAAATGGGTGGATAGGAAAATCGACGCCCCTTAGCAGATGCGGGATGAGGCATATTCGCTCCTCTAGGGATGGATTAGGAGATCCCTCCACTTGCTCCCCGCCATTATAGGTGGCTATTCCGGCTCGGACGGGGACCATGAACGCCGGTGGGAGAAACCCTTGGGTCTCTAACTCTATCAAACGGCTGTGAGGAACTGAACACTCTTCCCAGTCTCCCGGCTTGGAGCTAGGAGAGCGAGAAGAAGAGTTGCGGCGACCGGCCATGTTGGAATGGTCTTTCCGGAGCGCTCTGTTGGATGCTTGCACAAGGGAAGAGGGTGAGGTTTGGATCTGAGAATCCCCGTCTCTTCAAATAGACGGCTAACCTGCCGGACCAGGGTGGCAAATGCAAAAATGCCTTGGCATCTCGCATTCACTCGACACGTGGAGATGGTCATTATTGAGGCACAGAAGCCGAGGAGTACAACATTGATGGGAGGCCGGACACTATTCGTCGTAACAGGTACTTAGGAGTATTCGGAGATGGAACCCGTCTTGCAATACCGAAGACAAAACTGCGCGCCGGACTCATCGTCATTGAAGCCTGGTTCAGGGGCTACTGAGGGAGTCCTGGATTAGGGGGTATCCGGACAGCCGGACTATATACATTGTCCAGACTGTTGGAGCGTGAAGATACAAGACTCAAGACTCCGTCCCGTGTCCGGATGGGACTCTCCTTTGCGTGGAAGACAAGCTTGGCTATCCGGATATTATATTTCCTTCCTTGTAACCGACTCCATGTAAACCCTAGCCCCCTCTTGTATCTATATAAACCGGAGGGTTTAGTCCTTAGAGGGACGATCACCAATCATAATCATCATAGGCTAGCTTCTAGGGTTTAGCCTCTACGATCTCGTGGTAGATCAACTCTTGTACTACTCATATCATCAATATCAATCAAGCAGGAAGTAGGGTTTTACCTCCATCGAGAGGGCCCGAACCTGGGTAAACATTGTGTCCCTTGCCTCCTGTTACCATTAGCCTAAGACGCACAGATCGGGACCCCCTACACGAGATTCACCGGTTTTGACACCGACGCCCATCGTCCACCCTGATCTCCTTTGGTGGCGTTCGCGTGGGCCACATTCGGTGCAGAGGGAGCCGGCCCCGCCGGAGGTGGTGCATCACGGTGTCAGGGAGGAGGACGAGCACGTCCATCGCTACATGGCTGCTATGGACGTCAGGTTCTCCAATACTTGGGAGGTTCTTTGGGCAAATGACTGGAGATATGATCCTGTGATGGTTCCTTCTCTTTGGGTGCCCACCGCCCGCGCCCCAGGAACCGCAGGTGTCCTAGATTCTTCTGTAGTACTCGATCTTTATTAGGTACCTAGCCAGTGATGTATTCGATATATAATATTCGAGACGATGTATTCGAGATTATATATATTATTCGAGACGATGATGTATTCGAGATTATATGTTAATCGAGACGATGCATATTATGTACTATATGATTCAGTTTTTCCTTATTGATTGCATCCATGCATTGTAATTTGAATACTAAATTGTTTTATATTTCTTCTTTATTAGTTAAGTAAAAGCTATGGTGGACAATACCGGCAGAGAGAGAGAGAAGAGGAATTGTTCGACATCATACGCAGCCCTCGCAGGCTAGATGATCTGAATGGAGCAGATGACGGCTCCCAATATTTGAACAATACCGGAGAGGGTGATGAAAAGATATTCGATCTCGACGACTGAGCTGATGAAGTCATGAACTATGATTATGATTATGATGACACAGACAATGTTTATGATGACACAGACAATGTTGATCTTCAAATAACAAAGACTACCGGCGAGGTATATTTATATAAGCAGGCATCATGGTGATCATCACATGTTTTTTTATTTGAAGATATATTAACGAATCGACCTTTCTTCTTTTAGCCCTCCAGATCGAGCAAATCTGCTTCTACAGACAGCAGGAGAAAGCGCGACCCGGGCAAAAAGTTGAAGGAGGGTGTAAAGTACAACATCGACTCCACCAAACCCCTCACGCCTAAGAACATTGCGAACAAGTGGACTCGTCAGTGCGGAGTTCTTGTGAAGGACCAACTCCCGATCTCCATTCAAGAATGGAAAGAGCCAAAAACTAAATGTCCAGGTGTTACTTGGGTCGACGACAGAGCAAAAAAAACCTTTGGGAATCTCTGATGGAACATTTCACCCTACCAGATTATTTCACTGAAGCAGATGTGGAGAAAGTCAAGGGCGCTGCTCTTAAGAAGATGGCAATTGCATTCAACACCCACAAGAAAACTGTATGGGCCAACTACCTCGCTGCAGAAAGGAAGACTCCAGAATTCACGGGAACACTGGAGAAGCAAAGAGAACACTGGGCCGATTTCGTGAAATTCAAGGAATCAGAATTATCTAAGGAAGGGTCGATAAAAAACAAGGCCAATGCCGCAAAAAAGACGCAGTTCTATAGGCTGGGTCCAGGTGGCTACGCGGTGGGAATGGCTAAGTGGGATAAGTCTGAGCAAGAGATGGAGGATGCAGGGGTCACTCTGGTTACTAGAAGCTGGCCTCCAGGTGCAGAACTTGGTTCTATGCGCATGGGGGGCGTTGGACCCGAAGACAGGCCTGGTTTCGCAGAAGGCAAGTCTAAAAGGATCCGAACAAAAGATACTTGACACAATAGAAGAAGCTCGAACGGGGGTGTTCACGCCAAACATGGAGAACGACGAGCTTACGCACGCCTTGGGAAATCCTGAACACCCGGGAAGAACATGAGGCAAGGGCGTTATTCCCTGGTATGAGGGCTTTTCGGAATGGAACGACGACTACATGTCCCGTGCAAGAAAGAAGATGGAGGAGGAGACGTAGAGGAAGCTGGAGGAGGAGCAGAGGAAGCAGGACGAAGAACGCCTTCAAGGCCTTGAAGCAAGGCACGCGGACTTGGCACTCAAATTCCAGCAGCAGCAGATCGACTCACTTAGCTAGGAAAGGGGGTCTCAGCAGCGGTAGTGCTACCTCTTGAGCACTGCGTTGGATTTCCCCGAAGAGGAGAGGATGATGAAGTAAAGTAGCGTAAGTATTTCCCTCAGTTTTTGAGAACCAAGGTATCAATCCAGTAGGAGACCACGCACAAAATGATAGCAACTCGCAACCAACGCTTAGGGGTTGTCAATCCCTTCACGGTCACTTACGAGAGTGAGATCTGATAGAGATAATATTTTGGTTATTTTTGATAGATAGATGCAAAGTAAAAAGTAAAGGCAAAGTAAAAACAAAGCAAGTAAATAAAGTGATATAGATTGATATGATGAGAATAGACCCGGGGGCCATAGGTTTCACTAGTGGCTTCTCTCGAGGGCATAAGTATTCTACGGTGGGTGAACAAATTACTGTTGAGCAATTGACAGAATTGAGCATAGTTATGAGTATATCTAGGCAATGATCATGTATATAGGCATCACGTCCAAAACAAGTAGATCGAAATGATTCTGCATCTACTACTATTACTCCACTCATCGACCAATATCCAGCATGCATCTAGAGTATTAAGTAAAAACAGAGTAACGCCGTAAGCAAGATGACATGATGTAGAGGGATAAATTCATGCAATATGATAAAAACCCCATCTTGTTATCCTCGATGGCAACAACACAATCGTGCCTTGCAACTCTTTACATCCTTGAGTAAGGACACATAAGATTGAACCCAAAGCTAAGCACTTCTCCCATTGCAAGAACTACCAATGTAGTTGGCCAAACCTAAAAGATAATTCGAAGAGACTTGCAAAGATAACTCAATCATACATAAAAGAATTCAGAGAAGAATCAAATATTTTCCATAGATAATACTGGATCATAAACCCACAATTCATCGGTCTCAACAAACACACCGCAAAAAGAAGATTACATCGAATAGATCTCCACGAGAGAGGGGGAGAACATTGTATTGAGATCCAAAAAGAGAGAAGAAGCCATCTAGCTACTAGCTATGGACCCGAAGGTCTGAAGTAAACTACTCACACTTCATCGGAGGGGCTATGGTGATGATGTAGAAGCCCTCCGTGGTGGATGCCCCCTCCGGCGGAGCTCCGGAACAGGCCCCAAGATGGGATCTCGTGGATACAGAAGGTTGCGGTGGTGGAATTAGGTTTTTGGCTCCTGTTCCGATCGTTCCGGGATACGTAGGTATATATAGGAGGAAGGAGTACGTCGGTGGAGCTCCGAGGGGCCCACAAGGTAGGGGGGCGTGCCCTCCACCCTCGTGACCTCCTCGGAAGCTTCTTGGAGTAGGGTCCAAGTCTCCTGGATCACGTTCGGTTGGAAAATCACGATCCCGAAGGTTTCATTCCATTTGGACTCCGTTTGATATTATGTTTCTTCAAAATACTGAAAAAGGCAAAAAACAGCAATTTTGGGCTTGGCCTCCGGTTAATAGGTTAGTCCCAAAAGTAATATAAAAGTGGAAAATAAAGCCCAATATAGTCCAAAACAGTAGATAAAGTAGCATGGAGCAATCAAAAATTATAGATACGTTGGAGACGTATCAGGCAGCAGCAAGCGGATGATCGTCCAGCATTGGATAGCACCGTCCCATCCATGCCGAGCGACACACTGCTGGATACATACCCTGTGGATGACATCATAGAGAACACTAACTGTGAGCTACACTCCAAAATGAAGAACATATCCATGAAGGTGGCGAACGGTGTTGCTTTTACAATTACCCCCGAAGCAACCTTCCATTGCACCCAGATTCAAGAGGGCTATGCTCATGTCTTGGTTGATGAAGTGGTGGACCCATATTCGGGGCTACAGCTTGACATTCCTGGAGGTGACGACGAGCGCACACTGGGAGAGGCCATACATCGTATCATCCTATGGACAAAGGATTGCATCATCTTTCGAAGTCCACCGACACCGCGTCGTCCTCCTCGAAGTCCGCCACCGAGTCAGCAGACTCCCGCTCCTCCAAGTCCATGAACGCGTGAGCCGAATCCTCCTCGAAGCCCGCCACCTCCTCCAAGTCCCCGAACACGTGAGCAGACTCCTGCTTCAAGTCCAGCACAGCGTTAGGCCAGTCCTCCGGTTTCAAGTCCGACACCGTGTCAGGCCACACCTCCTGCTTCAAGTCTGGCACAGCGTCAGGCCACTCCTCCTGCTCCAACTCAGCCACGTCAGCCGTCTCCGCCGTTTCAGCAATCGCAAAAGAGACACGCAGCAGCTATGGTGCGTAGCGGTACGAGTCGAGGTAGTACAGGAAGTGCAGGTGGAGACAAGCGATATAAATATGGTCCAAGCCTCGCTCCTCTTCCTCAGAGGCTTTACAACATGACCGAGGAGCAAAACGCAGCCATAGTGCAGGCCCAAGTGGACGCCCATTTTGCACCGAAACCGGCACAGCCGCCAAGGGAGAAAGTGCCTGAGGAAAAGATTGACCACTTCATTCGTATGGCTAGAGCACTAGCTCCCAAGCCTGTTGACTCAGACTATGAGCGCCAAATCAGGAAGTCTTATCGAGCACGACTATAGAAGGAAGCGAGCTCGAGCTCGAGCCAACAAGCAGCTGGCAAAAAATGCGGGAAAACCGTTCCCCAGCTAGAGAACAGGCGGCGCAATCGATCCCCCCGCTTGTTG
The DNA here is from genome assembly GCA_021605205.1 of Aegilops longissima. Classification (NCBI taxonomy): domain Eukaryota; kingdom Viridiplantae; phylum Streptophyta; class Magnoliopsida; order Poales; family Poaceae; genus Aegilops; species Aegilops longissima. The sequence goes on along the minus strand of JAHIAM010006564.1, from coordinate 1,890,272 downwards.
TGCCAACAACACATGAGAGGAGTACGCGCCCAATATAATGTTGGGCAAGTCGTTGACGTTCCCCAGCTGGGCGATGTGGTAATAACGGAGGAGCATATAATGCAGGCTGAAATGCTCAAGATCACTATTGGAAAACTCCTCGAAATCGAGCCCATGTTTCCGCTAAGAGAGGAGGAAATAAAACAGAAATATGTCTGGGGCCAACCTTTGGTCGAGCCAGACAAGGTCAAGAACCTCCCAACGAGAATGTATTAATTGCATCAATGGTACATGAACATTACCAAGATTTCCAATCGAGAGTCCCTCATGGTGAATGTCAAGGAGGAGCATTACTTCCATGAGTAAGCTCTATCCGTTGAGTATTCAGAACTATTTCAGTTATACAATCAAGACGCACTCGACAAATCTATCATCAGTTGCTATTGTCTGTAAGTGATTTCTTTCTGTAATTTAAGTCTCAAGCTAGCTGTAATGATCAATTTGATCAATCATTACATGTAATTATCCTCACTATATATTCTTTTCTGTGGTATTATATGCAGGATGAAGATGTATGAAATGTAAAAATCTGGACTCTATGGCATTGGGTTCATTGACCCAAATACCATTAATGAGTACACATGGAATCTTCCAACTTGTCGAGTAAGTTTAGAGGAAAGCATGCTAGAGTTCTTCAAGCGCCTCAATACCAATGAAGATATACTACTTCCTTACAACTTCCTGTGAGTCACACTGTCTTGTACTACAAATTCTGTTTTTGCTTACTAGCTAGCTAGATGTTAATAATTAAGTGTATAGGGTTTACGGTAGTTGATTAGTGTTATGCACATGCCCGCTTAATTAAGACATGTAAACGTGTGCGCATGCAGTTTTCACTGGATCTTGTTAGACATTAAAGTTGACAAAGGAACAGTTGAAGTACTGGACTCACTACTTAAAGAAGAAAAAGACTACACCATCGTGAAGGGGATAGTCAACAGGTAATTTCAATTATTATTAACTATATCCCGGCCTATTTAGTTCATCATTTCCTGATATGAACTATTTAATAACCCCTTTATTAATTTTCTTTGCTGGCGGACAGGGCTTGGGCAAAGTTCATCAAGGTGACTCCAGGCAAATGGGCAAAAAAGCTGTTTTGGTATCGACCAAAGGTAAGTAATTAAGTAGTACTAGCTAGCTAGCTAGCTACCATCTCTTTAATTCTTGTTTCAATACCATTAATTAATTACCATGTTTGATTAATCATTATCTGATTCAATTCCATTCTTGTAAAGGCCCTGAAGCAGGCGTAGGGGAATGATCTGTGTGCATTGTACGTTTGCGAGAACATTCGCAGGATGGCGTCCGAAAGGAGCAGATCTCAAAGACAGGACTGGGTACGTTTGTCAGAACACTATTCACACCATTATCGATATCTACTCACACAACTAATACACATGCATATTGATCTCCTTCTTAACAGTTCAGAGAGGTGCGGGAGCAGCTCCTACCAGCGGACCGCATACTAGCACTTCAAGAGGAAATAGCGGGATTTTTGCTCGACCAGGTCATAGATCCCAAAGGAGAATACTATTACCCACTACCGCCCCCATGAACCACTTGTCATCATGCTCCGAAGGCACCAAGGCAACATGTAGGAGAAATTGTATATGTATATACATGTGTATGTGTCAATAATTAATGGTGTTGGTTGTGAGACATTCGATGATATATATTTATATATATATATGCGGTTCTACGTACGAGAAAATCTATTTATATATATGCATAACGTGTATAATTTGTAGTATCGTAAAATACCAGCAAACAAAAAAGAATTAAATTGAAAACACAAAATTAATGGAAAATAAAAAATAAAACCAACCCCCCCCCCCAAACATTTAATACCGGTTGGTGTTACCAACCGGTACTAATGGTCTACCAGCACCCAGGCCTGCCTCGTGCCACGTGGTGGCACTTTAGCGCCGGTTCATGCCGAACCGGTAGTAAAGGGGGGGGGGGCTTTAGTCTCCACTCTTTAGTGCCGGTTGTAGAACCGGCACTAAAGGCCCTTACGAACCGGCGCTAAAGCCCGGTTCTGCACTAGTGCAAATGGGCCATTTTCTACTAGTGATGGAGGCCCGTGGTTGCTTTACGGTGGGGGATTAGCGCAGGTCTGGAGACATGGTGGTCGTTGTAGGTGTGTCCGAGGCTGCCCGGCGTCTGGAGCTGACGGTGCCCGGGGCACTGGCTGCTGCCGCTCTCCCGACGTGCTACTTGACGAGGATATGTACCTAGGGTAGGTTCCTAGTCCTTACCTACCACTAGTAGAAAACAGGGCTTTCGTCTGCACCTTTAGTCCCGGTTTGATTACGGACCGGGACTAATGTGACCACTAGTCCTGGTTCCAACGGTTAGGAGCCGTTGGGGCCACTGGGATCATTAGTGTCGGTTCGTTTGCCACCTTTAGTCCTGGTTTGTGATACAAACTGGGACTAAAGCGATGCTGGCAGGCCGGCGTCGGGCTGGGGCCCCCGCGAGCCCATTTAGTCCAGGTTTGTATAACCAACCGGGACTAAATGTGGCACCCACGCTGCTGATAAGTTTAGTCCCACCTCCTTACCAAACAGTGTTTTTACCACCTGAAATATGTTACTTATCAAACTATAACACCCACTTGGTCTTCATTGTACTCTATGTGTAGGATTTGTATGGCAATATGATTGTTCGCCAGTTTCTAAACCATACTGAAAAAATAGATTCTACACAAAAATAATATTGATGAACAATGTATTTTTGATGTTTTTTACATGCTTAGCCTTAGCAGTATTGCGCTTAGTCTTAAAAGCAATAGCAGTAGCGTTTGTCTTCTTTCCCACGCTACTACTAAGTCACCTTATCCCCCGTTTGTTTCCTCTCCCTCTCATCACTCTCACTCCTCACTCTCCTCACCGCTCTCCTCTCCTCCTCCACTGAGGTAGCTCCTCCCTCCCTATTCCTCTTGCCACCCTCCTCTCTCCCCCTCCTCTCTCCACGCTCCCTCCTCTCTTCCCCTCCTCTCGTTGCCCAATGTCCTCCTCTCCTCCCTCCCTCCCTCCCTCCCTCCTCTGTGTGAGTGCTACCAGTTCTACCGTGCATCTTTTCCATACATTCTTCTAAAGCTAAACTACATTGCTAACTACGACGTTATTATTAATGTTTTTCAACAGAAAATACCAAAGGATTGTGTGCCTCCGCTATTGATATCAGATTTCAAAAACCGATGAAGGCATGACAATCACTACAAATGAACTCTGAAAAGGTTGAAACTTGGCATGGTATCATCATTTCACCCACATAGCATGTGCTAACAAGTTGAGAGGTATACAGCAAAAGATGGATGCACTTCGTGTACTAACTAGACAATCTCTTTCGAAGTATAAGGGTTTCGCACGAAAACTCGTATGTTACAAAGGCATTTCATTTTTTAAACTTATTTTAACTACAGACTTTTTGTGTGTTCAACATGCACCATTCAAAGCCACATAATCAATTTTCAACCATTTTTGACTTCATTCGCTATTTCTCATCCATTTAATGATTTTTCAGCTATAAAACTAAAAGAGCTAAACATAATATGTTTTTGATTAAAACACCCATTTCAAATATCCTAAAATTTACCAAATCGAATATAACGATAAAACACACTAATATTAAACAGCAGGAACAAGAATCACTCAGAAATCTATTTTTAAGTAAAGTTATTCACAAACTAGTGATCCGCACAAATTTCAAATAATTCAAATTTAAACTATTCAAATTTGAAAACTACTTGAACTAATAGAAAGTCTATAATTTTTGTGACCTAAAACAAAAATAATCACTCGAAAACTGTAAGTATTTAGCTATAAGTAGAAAAAAAGAAAATAAATAAAGGAAAAAAACAAAAAAAGTGGAGACGGCATTGTTCTTGCACCCTGCCGGAGGGGGAAATCATCCCCGGTGGCCATCTTCATCATCCCGGCGGCCACCATGATGAGGAGGGAGTAGTCCACCCTCGGAGCTGAGGGTTGTACCAGTAGCTATGTTTTTAATCTCTCTCTCTCTCTCTCTCTCTCTTGATGGCACGATCTTGATATATCGGGGGCATTGCTAATATAGGTGGATCATATGGTGTTTTCCCTTCTCTATCTTGTTGTGATGAATTGAGTTTTTCCTTTGAGATTTCGTTTTATTGGATTGAATGCTTTTATGGATTTGAGAGCACCTGATATATGTCTTGCGTATGAATACCTGTGGTGACAATGGGGTGTTATATTTATTCACTTCATATGTGTTTTGGCATTCTACTCGCGGATTCCCGAGGTGACATTGGGGTAATCTATGCATAGGGTTGATGCATGTTCTCGTCTTTGTTTCTCCGATAGAAATCTTGGGACCCTCTTTAAGGTTCTTTGTGTTGTATTGATTATTATGAATCTGAAATTGTTTGATGCATATTGCATAATCAACTCATGGATACTCGCGGTGACATTGGAGAACCGAGATGACATTAGAGTTGGTAGACGTGTATCATATGGTGTTTTTTAGTACGAACTCTTGGATAGATCGAACGGAAAGAATAGCTTTGTATTATTTTAGTACGAACTCTTGAATAGATTGAACGGAAAGAATAGCTTTGAGGTGGTTTCGTACCCTACAAACAATTTCTTCTCATGTTCTCCGCTAGATAAGAACTTTGGAGTGATTCTTCATCGCACATTGAGGGATGGTTATATGACCCAATTAGATTAGCATAGTTGAGAGATTGCACTAGTGAAAGTACGGACCCGAGGCCTCATTTTCAAGCATTGCAATATCATTTGTGCTCCGTTTTATCAATTGCTACCTTGCTGTTTTTTACTGTTCCTACTACAAAAATCAATATCTACTATCATTACTACGCTTTTATCACTATGTCTTCGCCAAACTAGTGCACCTATACAAATTACCATTGTATTTGGTGTGTTGGGGACACAAGAGACTTTTTGTCATTTGGTTGCAGGGTTGTTTGAGAGAGACCATCTTCATCCTACGCCTCCCACGGATTGATAAACCTTAGGTCATCCACTTGAGGGAAAATTGCTACTGTCCTACAAAACACTGCGCTTGGAGGCCCAACACGAGTCTACAAGAATAAAGTTGCGTAGTAGACATCACTGTCCTCAGCGTAACTTCCCTAGCGCTCCCGCCTCCACTAGGTACATCATAACCCACAAGTATAGGGGATCGCAATAGTATTCGAGGGTAGAGTATTCAACCCAAATTTATAGATTCGACACAAGGGGAGCCAAAGAATATTTGAAGGTATTAGCAGCTGAGTTGTCAATTCAACCACACCTGGAGATTAATTATCTGCAGCAAAGTGATTAGTAGCACAGTAATATGATAATTTTGATGGTAGCAGTAGTAGCAATAGTAACGGTGACAGTGATAGCAGGGATATTGTAGCAGTAATGATAGCAGTAACAGTAGTAGTAACTTAGCAAGAACAGTATAAGATAAATTCGTAGGCATTGGATCGGTAATTCATTGGATGATATTCATCATGAGACAGTTGTAACCTAGGGCCATACGACACTAGCTCCAGTTCATAAATAGTCATACGTGCTTATGAAAAGAACTTGCATGACATCTTTTGTCCTACCCTCCCGTGGCAGCGGAGTCCTATTGGAAACTAAGTGATATTAAGGCCTCCTTTTAATAGAGAACAGTAACAAAGCATTAACACACGGTGAATACATGAACTCCTCAAACTACGGTCATCACCGGGGTGGTCCCGACTATTGTGACTCCGGGGTTGCCGGATCATAACACATAGTAGGTGACTATAACTTGCAAGATCGGATCTAGAACATGGAGATAATGGTTATAACATAAACGGTTCAGATCTGAAATCATGGCACCCGGGCTCAAAGTGACAAGCATTAAGCATGGTAAAGTCATAGCAACATCAATCTCAGAACATAGTGGATACTAGGGATCAATCCCTAACAAAAATAACTCGATTACATGATGAATCTCATCCCACTCCTCACCGACCAGCGAGCCTACAAAGTAATTACTCACTCCCTGTGGGGAGGATCATGGAATTGGCGATGGAGGTGTGTTGGTGATGACGAAGATCGATGATTCCCCTCTCCGGAGCAAACGGACTCCAGATCTGGCCTCCCAATGAAGAACAGGAGGTGGCGGCGGCTCTGTCTCGCAAAACGCGATAATTCTTTCTCCTTGATTTTTTTCTGGAAATATGGGATTTTATAGCGTCGGTTTGAGGGTCAGCGGGACCACCAGGTGGGCAGCACCCACCAGGGCGCGCCCTAGTGGGTTGTGCCCACCCAGGTGCCCCCCTCAGGTACCTCCTGGCTCCAGAAATTCTCCTATTTGATATAAAAAATCCTCGCAAAGTTTCGTTCCATTCCAAGAACTTTTATTTCTGCACAAAAACAACACCATGGTAGTTCTGCTGAAAACAGCGTCAGTCCGGGTTAGTTTCATTCAAATCATGCAAATTAGAGTCCAAAACAAAAGGAAAAGCGTTAGGAAAAGTAGATACGTTGGAGACGTATCAACTCCCCCAAGCTTAAACCTTTGCTTGTCCTCAAGCAATTCAGCTGATAAACTGAACGTGAAAAAGAAAAACTTTTACGAACTCTTTTGCTCTTGTTTCATAAATAAGCTTAAACAACATCCAGGTTTTCAGCAAATACTATAACTAATCATGTCGACAATAACTCTTAAAAATAATATTAACTCATATCAATGACATAATCAACTAGAGAGCAATAATAAAACATCTCAAACAGCAACATGTTATCAAAACAATCATGATACAATATGACAATAGTGGTATCTCGCTAGCCCTTTCTGAGACCGCAAAACATAAATGCAGAGTACCCCCAAAGTTCAAGCAGCAACTAAACATTGTAATTGATGGTAGAAAAGATCCAGTCATGATGCGCCCAACATTAGCTATACACAATGCATCAGCATGACAGCAGTGCTCTCAGGTTCTGGCGCTTATTTGAGAAGGTGAAAGCACCAACATCTATAGAACTCCAAAATGCCTCTGAAGCATTGAGTTCAGTCCGATCCCTTTCCGATCCATTTTTACTCGGACCCCGATCCATTCGGGGGCTAATGACGAGGATATGTACCTAAGGTAGGGTCCTGGTCCTGACCTACATGCCCTACCCAAGAACACTCTACTCAAGAATCCAAGACCTACGAGGCAAGGAAGGAGTTTCCAACTGAAATACTTACAGGATACATAGTCACTCGGAAACAGGAGTCTCTCGGAAACAAGAGTCACTCGGAAATCTTCGCTCCCACTCGACTGGCTCATTTCACTCGGAGTATCAAGCTTCACTCGACCATAGAAGATCAAAAGTCACTCTGAATATGAAATGTGTAGACGATCGGTTCATCGCCATAAAGTGCATCTAATGTTAGCGTTACCAGTAACGCCCCTGCTCTTTAAATCATTGTCCAACCCTTTAGTGTCGGGACATTGATGAGGGGCCAGCGGACTCTATATAAGCCGCCCCTTTCCTCCTACACAAGGGTTCGCACCCCCTGTAACTTTCAATGCTCCAGAAACACAGCTCCAGCAGCTCCAAGATGTAGGGCTTTTACCTCTTCTGATAGGGGCCTGAACTCGTAAATCCGAGTGTACAACTGCGTCGTAGCTAGGACTCTGCCCTCTATACCTACCCTACACTCTACTGTTAGACTCGTTCCCACGACACTGCTGGCAGATGGATGCTGGCGCGGGCCTGGATGCGTGGGTGCAAGGTCCCCTACCCAGTCTGGGCTTTCTCCAATCATGCGACCTATTGCTTAGTTGCTGGGCAGCTGTGGCGGTGGTGCTGTCCAGCTATGGCCCCGCTTCTTCCAGCTGTGTTGTGGGACCCTGCAGGTTAGTGGGGAGGTGGTTGCTTCCCGACCTGGCGGTGACGTCAGGGAGTTGTTCGGAGAGGGATGTTGGGGCGGCGGCCACTCACTACAGGAAACTGCTAGTTTGCCGTCAGTGATCCGCTTTGCCGTCAGCATTTCGTCGGGGTTGACGGCAAAGAAAGTTTTGCCGTCAGGAGCTTACGGCAAAGTATGACTAACGGCAAATCTGCGCTTTGCCGTCTGTGAGCGCGCTGGCTGACGGCAAACCTAGCGAAAGGTTGACGGCAAAGAAACCAAGACGGCAAACTGGCTCTTCGCCGTCTGTTGTTTCACAGAGTGACGGCAAAGGATGGACACGTGTCTAGTTTGACGGTAGGTAACGGTGCCCCAGTTTTGCCGTCTGTGTTTGTCATCCACTGACGGCAAACTCAGTTGCTTTGCCGTCTGCCTTCTTTCCTACTGACGGCGAACTAATAGAAAAAAAAAACCTGGCACCGAGCCTTTCTTTGTCGTCTCCTTTTGTTCCCACTAACGGCAAACTAATGGAAATTAAGAAAAAAAAAACCCCACCCGACCGCATCATCCCCGATTCCCTCTGTCTCTACCGCGCGCGCTAGCTATAGGGTATCCCCGCCCGTCCCCGGCAGCACCGCGCCGCCGCCACTGCCCGTCCCCGGCTCCACCGCGCCGCCGCCGCCCGTCTCCACCTCCACCGCGCCGCCGCAGCTGGTCCCCGCCTCCACCGCGCCGCCGTCGGGACCGTTGTCCACTGCGCCCCCCACCCGTCCTCCTCCAATGGCGCGACCGCCACCGGGCCGTCCTCCCCAGCCCTAGCCGTCCCCCACCGGGCCGTCCTCCCCTGCACGGCTGCCGTGGGCAGCACCACCGCCGGTTCCCTCCCGCGCCCCCCACCCGTCCTCCCTGCGCCCCACCCGCCCCGCACGGGCCGTCCTCCCTGCAGCACGGCTGCCGTGGCAGCACCGCCGCCAGTTCCTCTCCTGCGCATCCGCCGCTGGTCACCACCAGGCGGGCACCACCTCCCCCTCTGCCCCAAGCCCCCCTCTGCCCCACCCCACGGTGAGCACCGCTCCCCATCTCTGTTTGTATTCTTTTAGATGGATAGATGTATGGATTGCAGTATGTGGATGGATTTATAGATGTATGTAAGGATGGATGCATAGATGGATGTATGTATAAGGTTGTTCTGCCTAAATTTTTTAGTATAAGGTTGTTCTGCAAGGCAAAATTTCAACTTTTGATTAATGCTCGTAGGAAATTAAATGCTCAGTTTTTTGCAACATGCTTAGATTGGAGAAGACAAGCCAGAGAGTCTAGTCTTGCTACACACACACACACACACACACACACACACACACACACACACACATATATATATATATATATATATATATATATATATATATATATATATATATATAGTTGTCAATTGTGAGATGATGTTGATAATGTTTTTATCCGATTGTTTCACGAGTGCTTATGTTGGTTGTGCCGGTGCTTTTCATGTGCAGGGATTTTCTCTTCACCTCGAGGAGCATTGTCCGTCCCGTTGCCATTGCCATCGTTGCTCAACTACCGCCTCTACGGTCTCGGGGTGAGCTTGACTGTCATCTCCTCCCTCCCTATTTGCTTCGTTCCGTTCGTCGTGCCGATGCCACTAGATTTTATTTTCATGTCAAGTCTCGTAACCTAGGCGTCTCCCGCTCGAAAGGTGGCATCTATAAATATGCATGTCTTTGCATATTTATAACCGTCAATCCTTCGAATTGTCCACGTTATCCATGGACAGCCCGAGTACGTGTAGATTGGGTTTCGTTTCCCGTGCTCTACTTCGGTCCTCGGCAAAATTTCGTCAGCGCCACCTCGTTGTTCTCCGGGTGCACATTCTCTCGGCTTGTTGTCGAGACGTGTATCTGGAGAACAGCGGGGAAGTGCTGCCGAAATTTTGCCGAGGACCGGAGTAGAGCATGGGAAATGAACCCAATCTACACGTACTCGGGTGGGATTAGGACCCATCTTTACCTATTAGAGATAGGATTCAATCCATGGATGCACGTTTCCCTTTTGTATGGTAAAAAATTAAAATCATGGCGTAAATAATATGACAATGGTAATTAGGTGTGTATCTAGTCTTAATTACATTATACATATCTTGATGAATATGAATTTGGTGCCCCTACTGTTAGTGCAAGTACCAGTATGGATGATCGTGAGTGGATGTACACTGGACACCCTAGTCAGGCTGGCATGACCACTGAATGGGTAACGAAGACCAACAAATTTGTGGAGGCAGCATTTCCTAGAGGCGAAAGAAAAAGTTGGTGCCCCTGCTTGAAGTGTCGCAACGACATAGAACAGTTGAAGAAGACGATGTGTGTGCACCTGCAGAAGCATGGGTTTAAGCGTGGGTATACCCGGTGGACCCTTCATGGCGAGCCTGAACGTAGCAGAGAGGAGGTGGTGCGTCGGCGAACCGACAACAATGGTACCGGGATAGTTGACATCGTAGCTGACTTCAACGATGCACGTGAAGAGGGATCAGAGGAAGAACCGGAGGAGTCTGCGAGGGCATTCTTAGAAATGCTGAATTCCTCACAACAACCTCTTCACGACCACACAAACCAATGTCAGCTGGATGCCATTGCACAAGCAATGTCTATAAAGACCCAGTTCAACATGAGCAGAGATTGCTTTAATTCGATGGTGACATCTTGGGGTCGCTCTCTCCCCGAAGGTCACAAACTGGCTACAAGTTGGTATGAAGCGAAGAAAATCCTTCGTGCACTTAAGATGCCCTATGAGTAGATACATGCTTGTCCAAACGGATGTGTCTTATTTACGAAAGAGTATGCCGATGACACGTATTGCGCCAAGTGCAAAGCCTCTAGGTATGTCGAGAGAGACCTCAGTGATGGTACGAAGAAGCAGAGCAAAGTCCCCGCAAATGTTCTTCGATATTTTCCAATCTTGCCAAGAATTCAACGCCTTTACTTGAACGAAGATACAGCCAAACAGATGACATGGCACAAATATGGGATAAGACACGACAAAGATGATCATGGGAGACCGATGCTGATACATCCGTCTTGTGCCCAAGCTTGGAAGAGTTTCGATCGCATACATCATGAGAAAGCAAAAGAGGCAAAGAATGCACGAGTTGCCATCGGACTCGATGGGTTCAATCCGTTTGGTATGGTGTCAAAGACATATAGTTGTTGGCCTGTGTTTGTTGTTCCCCTCAACCTCCCCCCCGGCGCCATAATGCAACGCAAGCACATGTTCCTGTCGTTGATAATTCCAGGACCCAAGTATCCAGGGAAGAATATAAGTGTGTACATGCAACCATTGGTAGATGAGTTGAAAGAAGCTTGGGTGAACGGGATACGGACATACGACGCTGCTAGCAAAAAGAACTTCACAATGCATGTTTGGTACAAGTACTCATTTCATGACTTACCGGCGTATTCACTTTTCATGGGGTGGTCTGTGCATGGGAGGTTCCCATGCCCAAGGTGCAAGGCAAGCATGAAGTGCCGTTGGTTGCAGCATGGTCGCAAGTATTCTTGCTTCGATTTTCATAGACAACATTTGCGTCTTGACCATCCATTCAGAAAAGACAAGAAGAACTTCATGAAAGGTGAAGTCGTTGAACACTCTGCACCACCTGAGATGACGGGTGAACAAATTCGTGATCAACTAAATGCTCTCCAGCCTGATCCCAAACGTCCAGGGTATTTCTTGGGATATAACGAAGAACACGCGTGGACTCATAAGCCATGCTTATGGGATCTCCCCTACTTCCACCAGCTCGAGCTTCCACATAATATTGATGTAATGCACACTGAAAAGAATATCGCCGAGGCCATTTTTGGCACATTGTTCAACATTGCTGAGAAGATGAAGGATAATACTAAGGCTAGACTTGATGTAATGAAGCTATGTCATAGACCCGAACAAAACTTGCGACAACCCGAGGGCAAGAAAAACTGGAGGACGCCAAAGGCGAGGTTTGTTCTTACTATGGAACAAAAGAAGGAGATACTCATGTGGTTCAAAACTTTGTTGTTCCCTGATGGGTATGCAGCGAACCTTATGAGGGCAGTGAATCTTGATAAATTGAAGCTCAACGGGATGAAGAGTCATGATTGGCACATATGGCTTGAGCGGTTAATGCCGGTGATGATTCGAGGCTATATCCCTGAGGATGATTGGGAAGTATTGGCAGAGCTTAGCTATTTCTTCCGTGTTCTGTGTGCTAAAGAAGTATCTCCTACTGTGATAGATGAGATGGAAGAACGGGCCCCCGAGTTGCTCTGCAAGCTAGAGAAGATCTTTCCACCAGGATTCTTTAATCCGATGGAACATATGATTTTACACCTCCCTTCCGAGGCAAGAATGGGTGGCCCTGTGCAGAATCGTTGGTGCTATGGACTTGAGAGAATGCAGAAGACTCTTCGAGCTAAATGTAGAAATAAATGTAGAATTGAAGCCTCCATAGCCGAGGCATTCTTGGCAGAGGAGATTACAAACTTCACGACATCACGCTATGCGGCCAATATTCCAAGCTTGCATAATGCAAAGTCTCGATACAATACTGGCGACCCTAAACATGAATCCAAGCTCAGCCTCTTCAAAGGGCAACTCGGACCTGTGGGTGCTTCTGGTTCAAAGCATTTGGATCCAAAAGAGTGGAAATCGCTTACGTTGTATATCCTCACCAACCTTCAAGAAGTGCGGCTGTACATTGAGTAAGTGTTGGTACATTATGTAACATTTACTCACATGTTTCTCTCTTAACTCCGCTCATTTCTCATTGGGCAGTGAATTCATTGCCCAATTCTCGAATGGAGGGGTCGAACGTGATTCACTTGAAGAGTATGAGCTTCTTGCTGGTGAAGGAGACGGCAATTATGGTTTCATTTCTTGGTTCAGAGAAAAGGTAAGGTATACTTCTTGGAACACTTGAAGTTGGTATTACGTGCAACTAATACACCTATCCTTCTCTCTTAAACTTGTAGGGTACGTCGATATTGGACAAAGAGTTGAAACAAGTTGCTAATGGGTTTGACTATAAGGTCGGTACATTTGATAAATACGACATCAATGGGTATCGCTTCCGCACACATGGGAACGAGGAACGTCGGGACATTCTAAAATCAAGGAACACGGGAGTGTCGGCTATTTGCAATGGAGTTGAGTATTATGGAAGACTTGATGAAATATATGAACTGCATTACTTTGGGGCAAATCCTCCTAAAGTCGTTGTCTTCAAATGCCACTGGTTTGATCCGGAGAAGGTTAGGAGGAGGGATGATATTGGGCAAGTCGAAATTCGACAAGACAGCAAATTAGAATGTGAAGATGTCTATATTGTGGCTCAACAGGCGACACAAGTTTTTTATCTCAAGTATGCATGCCAAAAGAAGTACCTTAAGGGTTGGGATGTCGTGTACGATGTGCCGCCACATCGTAAACATCCTTCCCCCAGTGAAGAGGATTATCAACCTCACATCGACCCTGACACATATGATGGAGAATTCTTCCAAGAAGAACATGGGCCTAGAGGCCATCTCAACATCCATCCACGCATGGAAGTACACATTGACAGTGAAGAAGAAGAAGTCGAAGAGGAAGAAGAAGAGGTTACGAACGTGGAAGACCTCTCAATGCTTGAACGGTTACGTCTAGGAATTGCCGATGAAGGTGACGATGACGGTCAAGATGAGGACAACATCCTTGACGACACGTATGATACTGATGATGAGGCTAGAACTGACCTTGAAGAAGAGACGGATTGTGATCCAGATGATCCCGACTATTTTTTGTCGTAGTGTTGAACTGTAATATTGATTTTGTACTAGTTGCTTTACCATGACCCAGATGATCTCAAACATGTTGTAATGTTGAATTTGTAATATTTTTGAACTTATGCTTATCTATTTGAAGTATAATGTAGTTTTTGTACTATAATTGCCTGGTAATTCTCATTGCATATGTTTTTTGAACTTATGCTTATTTGTTTGAACTATAATGTATTTGTACTACAATTGCATTGGTAATTCTCATTGCGACAATTGTTTGAACTTATGCTTATTTGTTTGAACTATAATGTATTTGTACTACAATTGCATTGGTAATTCTCATTGCGACAATTGTTTGAACTTATGCTTATTTATTTAAACTATAATCTTGTATTGTACTAATTGCTTTACTTTTTGTCATAGCAGGTGAGTGAAGCATGGTGGGCCCGCAAAGGAAAAATCCTGGGCTCCCCATAGCGAGATCTTTGCTTAGAACTTTTATCGCCGATCCTCCGCCTTCCTCTCATCCTCAGGCTCATCGAGGGAGAGGAAAAGGCCGGGGAAGAGGTGCACGTGGAGCAAATGCTAAGAGAAACCCGGTTCGGCCAGTGTCTCACGCCCCCGTGTCTAAGAGGGTGGAGGACGAGCCGGTGTCTCACTCCCCCGTGTCTGAGAGGGTGGAGGACGAGCCGGTGTCTCACTCCCCCGTGTGTGAGAGGGTGGAGGACGAGCCGGTGTCTCACCCCCCGTGTCTGAGAGGGTGGAGGACGAGCCGGTGTCTCACTCCCCCGTGTCTAAGAGGGTGGAGGAAGAGCGGTTGTCGTCGGAGGCCTCTGACGAGGAGGCCCCGACCTCTGACAAGGAGGCCTCGACCTCTGACGAGGAGCATGCTGGTTTCATCCAAGTTGAGGAGGGTCGGTCCGTGTACCTACGTGGTTCCTCAAGTCTCCGGAACGAGGGCTTCCTGTGGAGCAGAGGCCATGTATTGCTCCATGTGGAGAAATGTAACTAACTTTGGCTTCCCATTTTCTACCTTCAATGTATGCAACAATTGCTAATAACTTTGGCTTCTCATTATGTAGCGGTTGGAAGAAAGTTGGAGCTATCACGGGAAAGTACCGACACGTGAACGGCGTCCTTGGGAGCCTCATTAAGGAGCATTACCCTGGCATGGTTACTTTTCCTGGGGAGGGCAAAGTTCCGGAGCCAGCATGTACCTGGGACCACTACAAAGCCTATGAGGATCTTGGTGTAGCCAACAACATCGAGTTTCACAACAAAGCCGAGCGGGTCTTTGCCGAACTTTGGGTAATCATTAAGTTTCCTTCACACACTGCAGTAGCAAAACTATCTAGGAAACTTAGATTTAGATTTTACTTTATTTTTCTTAATAGAATGCTAGCAGACTATAATATTGCAGTAGCAAAACTATCTAGTAAACTTAGATTTAATATTCCTGTGGCCACAAAGGCGAGGAGGCGCCCACCATGGACGGACGGACAGCCTAGTTTATTTATAAATGTGTGTGTATACCACATGAGGCATTCTTTGAGCTCTGCTGATTAACCTGCAAATATCTAACTTGAATAAAAATCTGTGACATGGATACTTTGCTGTACTGGATTTCTTAATTGTGCGTACTGTATAAACCTGATTGTGTTATTGAATAAAAATCACACACTGCAGTAGCAAACCTGATTGTGTTATTGTGTTATTGAATAAACCTGACTGTATAAACCTGGGTGCATATATATAAACCTGATTGTGTTATTGAATAAAAATCACACACTGCAGTAGCAAACCTGATTGTGTTATTGTGTTATTGAATAAACCTGACTGTATAAACCTGGGTGCATATATATAAACCTGATTGTGTTATTGAATAAAAATCACACACTGCAGTAGCAAACCTGATTGTGTTATTGTGTTATTGAATAAACCTGACTGTATAAACCTGGGTGCATATATATAAACCTGATTGTGTTATTGAATAAAAATCACACACTGCAGTAGCAAACCTGATTGTGTTATTGTGTTATTGAATAAACCTGACTGTATAAACCTGGGTGCATATATATAAACCTGATTTGACTATAAATAAACTAGCAGATTTTACCTGTTTCTATAAATAAACCTGGGTGCATATATATAAACCTGATTTGACTATAAATAAACTTGTCTCTATATTTGCCTGTTTTGACTATAAATAAACTAGCAGATTTTACTTTTTTTAGATTTTATAAGAAACCTCAGACTTGAAGGTTTGAAAATTACTGCACCAAATCTATATTTGCAGGATTTCTATAGATGCGAGGATGGAAAGTTGGAGGAGGCACGAGCAGTTGTCAACAAACATTGCCCGAAGCTTGTGCATAATCTGATGCATGAGGCGCGCCCTTTAGCCGTCCGCAAATATATGGCAACTCAAGGCTATAAGAGTCTTGATAAGAAAGCTGGTAGGAGACTCCGTCTTGAGAAGGACAAGTACATGCAGGTAAAGCATATTCATGCTTGTTATTTCCTCAACAGGCTGGCACTCAATTTCTTTTTGACATATATGAGATGCAATTGATCAATTAGGTTACTCCGAGATGGTGCGTCGATAAGGGGGAGTGTTGGGAGCGGATCGTGGACTATTGGTGTTCCAAAGAGTACAGGGCGAAAAACAAAGATTATAGAAATCGGCGAGCCGGAATGCTGGATCCACCACATCATCAAGGCAACTTGAACGTTATGGAGTACGGTGAACGTTGGGTATATCTTATGGAGTTCTTCATAAGCTTTTTCTTGTCATACATGTTGCCAATCCTTGTGATGAAATCTTAATCATGTTGCTTTGGTTGCAGGCGTCTCACCATAATGCGCCAGTGCCCAACCTTTTCGTCTCGTATGCTTTGGCCCATAAGGCACCGTACAGAACAGCCACGCCTTACGATGAGAATGACACAGCGTCCGCATATTCCAGCAAGACCGCCTACGATCGGATGGAGAAATTTAAAGGGGTGGCAAAAGAGTTGAAAGGGCCCGAGTATGATGTGACAACAGAGCCTCTTGACCACGCTTTGGTCATGATCTCTGGAAAAGGCAGGAAACATGGCAGGGAAGCAATTGCAGGAGGCATGTTCCCTAGCTCCTCCCCTAGCTCTCTCCCTGAATACAAAGCTCGGTTACGTATCTCAAAATCTTCTACATGTAAACGCTCGACTCCAGCTATGGTTGAGATGGAGGTATTCTATACAAGTCCTTCTATATATGTTTGTTTCTTACTTACTGTTGGATTGATGATGCAATTGCCATGCCATATTTTGCAGGCCCGACTGGCGGAGGAGAGGCGAGTGGCGGCAGAGGAGAGGGAGGAGGAGAGGCGAGTGGCGGCGGAGGAGAGGGCGGAGGAGAGGCGACTGGCTGATGAGAGGATGCAGCAAGCGGTGCAGCAGGCGGTGTTGGCACAAACTAGTCAATGCTTTGCAATGTTTGCGGTTAGTTCCTTAATTGCCAAACACATACATAATCTTCACTCAATCATAATCTTCTACTACCAGTACTTAATCTTCACTCAAACATAATTTGCAGGCTTATTGTACCCAGAATGGTATGCCCGCTATGCAGATGCCTCAATCAGGCCATGGATCTAATGCTGATGGATCTTCACATGCACGAGGCCCAAGCAACAACAACCTTGGTGGTTCTCCGAATGTTTGAGATCGATTATGGTTAGTGCGTACATATCTCATTTACGTAGGTCTCAACTTTGTCAACGTAGAAACAAGTAGCTATCTTGATTCTTGACGATCAAACTTATAAGTAGAGACAAGTAGATACCATTTGAACCGTTTCAAACTATAATCCATTTGAACAATTTCAACCATGATCTTAATTAACTATATGCATTCTTGAAGCTATTTATTTTCATGATTTAGAGAACACTTGAATATATTCATGATTTAGAGACAAGTAGCTACTTATTTTCATGATTTAGAGACCATTTGAAGATCTCCATGATTTAGAAACTTGTAAGATAGAGACCGTTTGAACCATTTAAAGATCAAACTTATAAGTAGAGACAAGTAGAGACCATTTGAACCGTTTCAAACTATAATCCATTTGAACAATTTCAACCATGATCTTAATTAAATATATGCATTCTTGAAGCTATTTATTTTCATGATTTAGAGAACACTTGAAGATATTCATGATTTAGAGACAAGTAGCTACTTATTTTCATGATTTAGAGACCATTTGAAGATCTCCATGATTTAGAAACTTGTAAGTAGAGACCGTTTGAACCATTTAAAGATCAAACTTATAAGTAGAGACAAGTAGAGACCATTTGAACCGTTTCAAACTATAATCCATTTGAACAATTTCAACCATGATCTTAATTAAATATATGCATTCTTGAAGCTATTTATTTTCATGATTTAGAGAACACTTGAAGATATTCATGATTTAGAGACAAGTAGCTACTTATTTTCATGATTTAGAGACCATTTGAAGATCTCCATGATTTAGAAACTTGTAAGATAGAGACCGTTTGAAGCATTTAAAAATCAAACTTATAAGTAGAGACAAGTAGAGACCATTTGAACCGTTTCAAACTATAATCCATTTGAACAATTTCAACCATGATCTTAATTAAATATATGCATTCTTGAAGCTATTTATTTTCATGATTTAGAGAACACTTGAAGATATTCATGATTTAGAGACAAGTAGCTACTTATTTTCATGATTTAGAGACCATTTGAAGATCTCCATGATTTAGAAACTTGTAAGATAGAGACCGTTTGAACCATTTAAAGATCAAACTTATAAGTAGAGACAAGTAGAGACCATTTGAACCGTTTCAAACTATAATCCATTTGAACAATTTCAACCATGATCTTAATTAAATATATGCATTCTTGAAGCTATTTATTTTCATGATTTAGAGAACACTTGAAGATATTCATGATTTAGAGACAAGTAGCTACTTATTTTCATGATTTAGAGACCATTTGAAGATCTCCATGATTTAGAAACTTGTAAGTAGAGACCGTTTGAACCATTTAAAGATCAGACTTATAAGTAAAGATCTAGTGTTAAATTAGCATGTTCAAACTTGAATAAGTGTTCAAGAAACTCCATATGTACTAGAAGCTTTTTATTTTGGAAACTCACTATGGAATATGGATCACTATTTATTTTGTAGTGTCGAAGTACTTTCTTTTGTCTATTTGGCATATTGATGATTTCAAGCACGTTATTTGACACACACCATTCAATCTTGTAGGTTGCCACCTGGATGCTCTTTGGACTACGACATGGACATGAAGGCGTTTGTTGTAGTGCCAAATCTTACATAGTGATGCCATCTTTGTTCATTGTGTATTATATGCTGTGGAACTTTGTTTTGGGACTATATGCTATGGAACTTTGTCCCGGGACTATATATATGCTATGGAACTTTGTTTTGGGACTATATATATGCTATGAAACTTTGTTTTGGGACTATATGCTATGGAACTTTGTCCTGGGACTATATATATGCTATGGAACTTTGTCCTGCGACTATATATATGCTATGGAACTTCGTTCTTATATTTGTTCATTGTTGCTTATATTTGCTATGGAACTATGCTGTCCTGTTATGGTTCTCTGCTGTTATGGTTCTATACTGTGTATTAAACTGTTTAATTTCTGATTTAAAAAAAAGGAGCTTTGCCGTCAAGTGACAGACGGCAAAGATGCCACATGTCACCAGCCTGTGCTTCCGTTGGCATTTTGCCGTCTTGCCAACAGGCAGGTTGACGGCAAAGAGGTATAATTTTGCCGTCTGGGCCAGCTCCAACTGACGGCGAAATATAAGTCTTTGCCGACTGGGAAATGAGCACCAGACGGCAAAGTCCTGCTATTTTGCCCACTGGGAGTACAGTGACAGACGGCAAAGTATGCTTCTTTCCCGTCTGCCAAAACTGATAGTTGACGGCAAAGATAATAGACTTTGCCGTCTGGTTGGACGGCCGGTAGACGGCAAAACACTTGACGCCGGCCGTTAAACCGTCCGTTCCGTCTGGTGCAATGTTTTGCCGTCTACTTTCCGCAGACTGA
The DNA here is from genome assembly GCA_021605205.1 of Aegilops longissima. NCBI lineage: Eukaryota > Viridiplantae > Streptophyta > Magnoliopsida > Poales > Poaceae > Aegilops > Aegilops longissima. The sequence goes on along the minus strand of JAHIAM010006564.1, from coordinate 1,870,467 downwards.
CGGCAAAAATATAGACTGACGGCAAAGTCTTTGCCGTCAGGGAAAGAAAAAAGCAGACGGCAAAGTATTCTTTGCCGATTAATCTTTGCCGTCTACTTCCTGACGGCAAACTCTTTGCCGTCAGGATTGACGTCTTTGCCGTCTGTTATGCCCAGACGGCAAACTAGAAGTTTCCTGTAGTGACTAGGGGTGGGCTACTCGGTGGGCTCTCCGGCCGGTCTCTGGGTAGCGGTGGTTTTTTGGTTGCATTTCTCGGTCGTGCGGACGGCGAGGGATGCGGCAGTGGGAGGCTCTGTTATCTTCTCCGTCACGGCTGAGGAGCTGCCCAGTTCTGATTCTGGAGTTCTTGGTTACACCGCGGTGACCGGCTTAGCAACTTAGCACCTGTTTGGCTGGTGGATGCAAAAAGCTCTGTGCTCCGGCACCGACGACGACGACGCCTGTGGGTGCCACTCTCCTCTTGAGGATGTCGTCGCAGTTGCTTCCCCTGTTAGTGTTCCAGGTGAAAACCTTGTTCCGCTTCGTCGGACGCGGCGATGGCGACGCGTCGGGGGAGCCTAGGAGTTTGTGGTTGTTGCCGTGTGGTCCTTAGGTCCTCTTGTTTTGTGTATTCGGCGACATGGTCATGTATTTTCTAAGTTCTGCTTTCTTTGAAGGCTTCCTCTCCGTCGTCTTAACTTTCGGCTGCGTACTTATGGTTTGTGCTTTATATATAAAGTGGGGCGAAATCCTGTTTCGAGATATGAAGTTCAAGGTCAATGGATATAGCGGACGATTTTTGTTGTGTGACCGGTCAGTGTCCGCGGATGTTCTAGCACTGTTCCCCTGGTGTCACTAGATTGTTCACACAATATGTTTTGAACTGCTGACATATATACAGAAAAAAGGGTCTACATTCATTCTACCGGTATTGATTTTTATATTTTTACCTTGTTTCATCGAAAAGAATGCCAGGGGCAGCAGCTGGGCCAGGCAAGTATGTAGCATTATTATTGCTCTACCCGGCATAGTACTACAACAATCCAACACAAGACACTGGAGCGGCTCTCTCTCTCTCTCTCTCTCTCTCTCTCTGTGTGTGTTCCATCCATCCGCCGCCGGGGAGCCACCACCGCCGCTGCTGACCCCTTCCTCAATGGCGGCCACCTACTGCTAAAGCCTACTCGGCGGCCACCGTCACATGTGCTCATCTCTGCCTTTTACCCTTCTTGTTTCGTTCCTTTTTTCAGTGAAGAGATCAGACCGAATTCATCAGGAGAATATATAGCCTCTTGTTTGCTTGCCAAGTTGCCCATCACTTGGAACTCACCATCTTAATGTCTAGGATTTCCTGATTTTTGTGTCAATTTGGGTGATAACGAAATGCTGTTCACCTTGTGGTTAGCCGGCTAGATGTTCTAGTCGTAACACAGGATGTGCTAGAGGATATAGCTGCTTCTATTAGTGAGTAAATTTTTACCTCAAGGACAGTACCAATTGCCATATGTTGATAGGTTATTTGGTTGGGAAATACAAGAACTGTTTCATGTCCTGAGTCTAAATTAATTGTTTTCTCACCGCAATTGATATATGATGTTTTGCTTTTCTTTTTTTATAGAAAGATTGGCAACAGCTGCAACTGCAATGGAAGTGAACTCACTATCTTAGGAAGCAACCATCAAGACTGCTGCTCTCCAAGGCGAGCTGGGCGGCTAGAGGTGCAGCTGACCTCTGCACCTCTGCCCCCTGCTATCTTCGACGGCGGCTGTCCTCTGCCCCCATATCTGCTCAAAACTCCAGTTTTTCTCCAGTTTGCAGGTGCCTCCTCTGCCCTGCCCCCATCTCTGCTCCTTCCGTTTCTTCCTGTTTTCTGTTGTTTGGTAGCCATGGCATCGTTGAGCATGTTTATTTTACTGAATTTAGTTAGCACTATGACATATAAAAAATACTATATAAACAACTGCTGAGCAGCAGTCTTGATGGAGTGCACGATTTGACCTGATTATTCACAAGTATTGTTGCATGATCTGATTAGACATGTGGAAACCTTTTCTGTTTGGTTATCTTCTAGTCATGGTTCATGGTGACAGTACCTTATCTTGTTTTTTTTTTCTCCGTTCCTTTCATAGATCAACAACTGCTGAGCAGGCAGTGAATTCGAACTGTCTTTGCACTTGCAACAACAAGAGGGGACAGATTGTACTAGTGAAGAGCACAGATCGAAGGAGAAGATGGAGTTTGTAGTGGGTGCTTCGGAAGCGACCATGAGATCTCTCCTAGGCAAGCTGGGCAGCCTCCTTGCCCAGGAGTACACTCTGATCCGTGGTGTCCGCGGTGACATCCAATACATCAATGATGAGCTCGCCACCATGCAGGCCTTTCTTGGCGACCTCGGCTCTGCCCTGGACGACCACGACCGCCGGCTCAAGAGCTGGATGAAGCAGATCCGTGACATGGCATACGACATGGAAGACTGTGTCGATGACTTTGCTCATCGCCTCCCTCAGGACTCTCTCAGCAATGCAAGATGCTCCTTCATTGTGACCATAGTCTACGAGCTGTGGACATTTTGGCCTCGCCGCGACATTGCTTCCAAGATTGCTGAGCTCAAGGTCCGGGCATAACACATTGCTGAGCGGCGCAGCAGATATGGAGTGGACAACCCAAACCCAAGAACAAGCTCCGGAGCCGGAGCAACCCATGCTGTTACGTACGGCATTGCTGAGCATTTGGTGGCGAGCCATCAGCTCATCCGCACAGAGAACCCCATGGGAGTGAAGGTGGACATGAAGAAGCTCGGAGGTTGGCTAGCCAAACATGATAAAGGCTCTCATCGAGCTGTTGTGTCATTGATTGGATTTGGTGGTGTGGGAAAGACCACCATTGCCATGGCACTGTACCGAGATTTCAGGAATGAATTTGACTGCCGGGCATCAGTCACAGTGTCTCAGAACTTTGATGAAGATGAAGTCCTAAGGGATGTTCTTGGGCAAATCAAGCCAGCAGACAGTCAAATCAAGACAAAGGAGGAGGTGCAGGAGGGCAGCAACGCAAGGAAGGTGGAGAAGAAGAGCCTAGTGACAGGTATTAAAAGCTCAGTTAAGCGAGTTGTGCCACTGCTCTTTGGTCACAGGCCGCAAAGCAATGATGGCAGCATGCAGAATAAGATAGAAACAATGAATCGTGACCAGCTTATTGAAGAACTCAAAAAGCGCCTTCTTGGAAGGAGGTACCTCAAAATCATGTTTGGCTCGTCAAGAAGGCGCTCGTCAAAATATTAATAGTTAAAGTTGCACGAGGAAGTTTCGTCAAAAAAAAGGTTGCACAAGGAATAATTGTGGAAATTTTATAACTGAACTTCAACTTGTTACGAATAGCAAATTTTATAGCTGAACCTAGTCGAGTATAAATAAAAATTTCTGTACAAAACGTAGCAGGTAACATACTAAATTGTACCTGAAAAGTAGAATCAAAATCATAAAAGTATATCCATCCAATTCATAAAAATATGGCAATTTGGACATAGGTTGGGTCGAACTAGTTGAATTTGTGTTGAATCTGAATACGTATAAGGCTCTCTTGGACTGTTCGGAGGTTTTTTTTTCTCAGTGGTATGAACTTAAATAAGCTAAGGATGTTTCTTCTCACTTGTATTTTGTTTCCTGTTTTTTGGCAGGTATCTCCTCTTGATTGATGATATATGGTCTGTACAAACATGGGAGACCATTAGAAATTGGTTGCCACATGATAATAATAAGGATAGTAGAGTAATAGTAACTACAAGATTTCAAGCTGTTGGTGCGGCTTGCTCAGAAAGAGATGGAACTGATTATCTGCATACAGTTAATGCCCTAAGTGATGCCGACTCCAAAAGTCTATTTCATCAGGGTGTTTCTGAATCCCCAAGCAGCCAAGAAAGCGAAAGAATGGATACAAGATCTCAAGCTGTTGGTGCTGAGTCCTCTGAAGGAGATGGAACAGATCATCTGCATTCAGCCGATGTCCCAAGTGATACCAATGCCAAAGGCCCGTTCGATGACCATGTTTCTGATCCACAGAGAAGCAAAGAAAGGGAGATAGAAGAGATCCATGAGGAGATATGGAAATATTGTGGGGGGCTGCCTTTGGCCATAGTCACGATGGCTGGCCTTGTGGCTTGCAACCCAACAAGAAACAATGATCATTGGAGTAAAGTTTGCAAGTCATTATTTCCGGAGCAGGTGGCTCCGGTTACATTGGAGGGGGTCACAAGGATACTTGATTATTGCTATAATGATTTGCCAGCAGATCTCAAGACCTGCTCATTGTATCTGAGCATATTCCCCAAGGGCTCGAAAGTTAGTAAGAAGCGTCTGACCCGGCGATGGATATCAGAATGTTTCGTCGCTGAGAAGCAAGGGCTGAGTGCAGAGGAAGTGGCAGAAACATACTTCAATCAGCTTGTAAGCAGGAAGATAATACGCCCTGTGGATCACAGCAGCAACGGGAAGGTAAAATCCTTTAAAGTTCATGACATGATTTTGGAATATATTGTGTCCAAGTCAAGCGAAGAGAATTTTATTACTGTTGTTGGTGGACATTGGCTGATGCCAACTGCTAGCAACAAAGTCCGTCGACTCTCCATGCAAAGCAGTGGTTCCAAGCATGGGAATTTAACAAAAGGCATGAACTTGTCTCAAGTGCGTTCACTGACAGCGTTTGGAAGCCAGAACAGACGGCTCCCTTTCCATTCGTTCAACAATGGAATAATACAAGTGCTAGATCTTGAGGGCTGGAAGGGTTTGACAGATAAGCATATGAATGACATATGTAAAATGCTTGTGTTGAAGTATTTGAGCCTCCGACGAACAGAGGTTTCTGAGATTCCAGCAAAGATCGAGAAGCTCCAGTATCTAGAAACTCTTGACATAAGGGAGACAAATGTCGGGGTGCTGCCAAAAGCTTTTGGACAGCTCAAACAGCTCCGTAGCATGCTTGGAGGGAACAAAAACACAAAGAAGGCTTTGAAGTTGCCACATGAGAAGAACAAGGAGCCGATGAAAGCACTTCGTATCTTGTCAGGGATTGAGATCGATGAGGACTCATCAGCTGTAGCAAGCCTTCATCAGCTAACAGGGCTAAGGAAACTTGCCATTTACAAGCTCAATATAAGGGAGGGCGGTCAGACCTTCAAACAATTATGCTCCTCCATTGAGTACCTCTGTAGCTGCGGTCTGCAGACATTGGCAATCAATGATGAGAGCTCTAATTTTATCAACTCACTAGACACCATGACCACTCCTCCAAGATACATCATCGGCCTAGAGTTGTCTGGCAAGATGGAAAGGCCCCCAAAGTGGATCAAAGAACTCAATAACCTCTATAAGCTGACCCTTTCTGTGACAGTTCTTCGAACTGATACTTTCAAGCTCATCCAGGACCTACCCAAATTGTTTACACTCACCTTTACACTCAATGCAACCAAGGATGATAGGGACATAGTGGACATTCTTGAGGAAAATAAACAACTTACCGATAGGGAGATCATTATTCCACCTGGAGGATTCAAGAGTCTAAAGCTGCTTCGCTTCTTTGCAACTCTGGTGCCAAGGCTAAGCTTTGCAGTTACGGGAAAAGAGGTAATGCCAGCACTGGAGAGGATTGATCTGCGGTTCGAAGCCTTTGAAGGGATTTATGGCATCGAGACTCTCAAAAGCCTCCAAGAGGTGCATCTCAGTGTTGGTAATCAAGCAGATGAAATAACCAAGTTCTTGGTACAAGATTTGAAGGACACCCCCAAGTACTTGGATGAAAAGTACGCCAGCAAGTGGCCGAAGATAATCACTGAGTGAAGAGATTGGAATATGTCACATTATCTTTCAGTTGACCAACAAATCATCTGGTACGTGTTGTATAATTAAGTGGGGGTTGTTTCATCAAGTCTGCGTTGCCTTCTCAAGGGCTAAATAAACAGACTGCATCCATTATTGATTCTTGTAATGCACATGTATGTGACACTGTTGAATCCGTCACTGATTCTTGTAATTCGTACTTGTATTGTAATGTTACTTCCATTATTTACCTTTTTGAACTTACCTCGTGTTCGGCTATGGTATGTATATATCCCACAGTACGTGTTTGATTGAGATTTCTGTACCCTATATTTAACTAAATAGCAGTCACATGGTTCAGTTTTTGTATGGAGGTCTCTTGCCCAAAGTGCTGGAGTTTTAGGAAGGTAGATTGCCTTCAAATGCATGCAGGCAATGAGAGTTTGTGTTAACCTATTTTACCAGGAACTCCCGCTTTGTATGCATTTGATTGTCTTAGCGAAGCAAAGAAGAAACCCCTGTTTTGTATATTAATGCTCGAAGATTTATTCTTTGCGACCATACTGCAGCAAACTACGCCATGTTTTATGTTTGGAGACAGCCAATTTTTGTGTTTGGACATTGACACCAGAGTCATTTATTTTATCATAGGAATTCCCGAATGCACATAGTCATTTATCACAGAAATGGATGCTAATCTGAAGAACAAACCAGGAGCATGGGGGAGAGAACATGGTACCTCATCTCAGCGGACAAAAGCGAAAGAATGATGCGAAGTGTCAGAATGATCTGCTGCCAAGAAACAGAGTAGTTACTACCACTGCATACAAAGCGTGTCGATATGATTTCCTGGAATTAGGAAATATAAAGCCATGAGGATTCAATTGATCTGCATACAAATTGATCGCTTGGAAATTCAGCATAGGGAAAATAGTTGGAATCACCAAAAATAAAGAGAAGATGGTTAAATCTGGCGACAGTCAACAGAGCTGACCAGGTATCTTACTGGATGTCTCTGCAATAAGTATATATGATTCAAAATAGTTCTTCCAAGATTGTGCTCGACATTGTGTATGGTGCCAATGTATGAATAATTGATGTTGCTTCTAGAGAAGACACGTGTAGAAATCAAAGATCAACATTGCAAGGCTCTTTTCTTCCTTCTGTTGCTCCATGATGGCGAGTGATTGCAAGGCTGACTCCCATGGCGGGGACTTTCTTGTCCAGGAACGATGTTACCCACAAGGCTGTCGAACCGGCCACCAGCTGCAATGGAGCCGACCTACCGCGAGGCAGACAACATGAATCAAATGATAAGCTCTTCCCTGTATTTGAAAGAAATGATATGGGGCTATGGTTTCAGATGATAAACAGAATGACAGACTTCGGTAATAAATCATCGGTGCCCCGTATAAAAGTAATATATGTCCGCGCAATAAGATATGTGACTAATAGGAAAAACTAACAAGGTAACAGCAGGTGAGGCGTAGATATGAATTAGGAAACTCCAACCTGTATGGCACCCTTGAAAACAGCTAAATCAAAACATATCCTGTCGATCGCATTTGCTTTTTCTAGAGCTCTGAATAATATCTCCAGCTCATTCAACGCAACAACAGCCTCGTCGTTGTCCATAAACTTGCTACCCTCCTTTCTCAATTCTAGCAGAACTTGTAGCGTCGGTCCTCTGCTCTATCTGTTTCAGCTCAAATACACTTGCTATTATTGAAAGTACACACCGCCTTATGGCCATTTGATCAGCCCCAAAGTCACGTGTTCCCTAGCAAGAGTAAGGATAAACGTTTATACGGAGAATTGACTGGATAGTTGTTCAAGATGTTTCTGAAATCTATTCAATATAAGTAACAAAAAAACCGTGCAAAACAGTTCATTAATTCATACATTGGGAACTTTAGGCAGTCTGATCCCTCATCGCTAATTCACTTTAGGCTCCCCATAGCTTCCTTCACTTTATCCACAACACACTCCAATTTGGGACACCTGGGATCAAACAAGAGCGTCAGCTTTGTTTTCCCCAATCCATAACCACTGCAGAATCCACAGGATTTCTCCGATGAGCTGCTGCTGGCTACGAGCCTCTCCCATAGCTCAGCGTCAGCAATGGTCCACCGGGGACACATCAAGTGCGCTGAGCACACGATCGAGGCTTGTGGCCAGCCCCATCAGAGCCTCCTCCTTCTCCCCCTCGCCGGTTTCAGCGGCAGCGTCGTCCCACTTCCCCAGCCTGACGGGAGCGTTGAGCTCGGCCAGCACCTTCGCGTGGAGGGCCCGTGCACGGCGGGCATCTTGGCGAGCGCAGATGCACCTCCTCCAGCTCCGGTAGTAAGATTGGAGCACCCGGTTAGGTCGGCGGCGACGCGGGCCTCGTCCTTGGCGGGCGTGGCGAGAGCGTCGAGCGAGGCGCAGCGCGCGGCCTCGCAGGAGAGCGCTGTAACAGCCGAGGGCGGCGGCGGCGGCGGCGGGGGGAGTCGCCAGTAGCAATGCGCTAGGCCCAGCACTCCAGCAGCGCCTAATCTTCTTCTTTTATTACATTTTTGTTTTTATTTCATATATTTTTCGGGGTAAATTACACAAATATCACCTGTTTTAAAAATAAAATATCCATGCGCAAACCTGTTTGTGGTTAGATGGTTAGTATGATAGGTATCCTCGAGTCATCAGAGTTCAAATCCCGGACTTACACTAGAATTTTCCAAAATTTATTTCAAGCCTTCTAACGCTGTGTGTTCAATGGAGCCGAATTTCGTGTTTTGACTCTTTTGACATACAAAATTGGGATCTGACCCTGGTTTGAAATTTTTTCAAGATTTGACCCTTTTTCCTACCGCTAGAGCCTCTGGCGGTAGGGTTACACAGCCTACCGCCAGGGGCCCCGGCGGTAGGAAACTTATCCACGTCAGCGCGAGGAGACGGTGCCGTCCCCCCTCCGTCGCACCCTACCGCCAGGGGCCCAGGCGGTAGGTTGTGTAACCTTACCGTTGGATCCCCTGGCAGTAGGGTTCGGGCAGTTATTTCGCCCGAGACCTCCGTGCCCCTTCCCTTCTCCCAACCCCTCCCCCTCCCCCCGGTCGGCAGTTCCTCATTTTCTCCCCCAAGTCGCCCCTCTCTCCCTCTCTCATCTCCTCCACTCCCCCCTTGGATCTTCACCGATTCTTCACCATTTTTGCGGATCGAGATGACCCCGAAGAGAGAAACGTAAGCTCCTCCAACCCCTCTAATTAGTTTTTGCAAACTTGCTTCCGATTCGACGCATTATTTGCTTGAAATCCCTCATATTTTTGAACTTAGATTGGATTTTTCTCACCTAAGATTGATTGAAGTTGTAGTTCTTAGTTCTTTAGTAACTAGTGGTATTCGATATGAACTCTAATCAATAGTTCATATGTTAGTGTGAAGATGAACCCTAGTTCATAATTTTTCTGTTAAAAAATTATGATGTAATGTTGATATGAGGATGAACCCTAGTTTGATGATGCATGTTGATATGATGATATGATCTAGTGTGAAGATGAACCCTAGTTTGATGATGCATATTGATATGATGATATGAAGATGTTGTTTGGAAAAAAATATTTAAAAATATGATGATATGATGTATGTTGAAGGATTTTTTTGATATGATGCATGTTGATATGATATGATCCATCATGTGTAGTAGATATTGTTGGAGAAATATGCTTAAAATTTTATATCTCCCACACTTGTGCAGTAAATATCATGTGTAGTAGATATTGTTGAGAGGGCTGCAATGTCTGGAAACACTGGATGTCAAGGATACAACAAGAGGCACTCATGTTCCATGGGATATTATATATCTCCCACACTTGTTGCACCTCAGTCTTCCTGCCCACTCAAATCTGCTGGATTGGTCCGTCAATCCACCTGGGAGCCTTGGCTAGTTGAACCACCTGCAGGATATTTATATTTCTACGTCGCCTTCTTCCGATTCCTACCATCTGGAGAGAAGCATGGAAGCTCTGGATTCTTTAATATGTGAAGATGGCAGCCTGAAAACTATAAAAGTGGTGGCTCACGAATCCTCGGTTGGGTATGGTGACGCTTCAAAAGCAAGTGTTTCCTGGTATTTCACCAAACCTCCCAACCATCTCAAGAGATTTGAGCTCTCACCGCACAAAACCGTCATATTTTCTCATCTGGATGTGTGGATGAAACAACTTGGCAACCTATGCGTTCTGAAGATTGCAGTGGCTGAACTGTCGATAGATAATGTTGATATTCTTAGAGGGTTGCCTGCCCTCATTGCTCTGTCGTTGTATGTGGAGAAGTCGCCTAATATTAAGATAATCTTTGGCACAGCTACTGGATTCACAGCTCTCAAGTACTTGAAGCTGAGGTTCATGAGTGGAATAGCTTGGCTAAGATTTGAGGCGGACGCAATGCCTAATCTCTGGAAGCTCAGGCTCATTTTGACGCCATCCCCTAATGGACCAACGACTTGAACTTTTTCGAGTCTGAGCAGTGGAAACAATACCGACATGGTAATGCGTTAATCAACATCGAACATATGCCACACCTTAGAGAGGTCTCCGCTAAATTTGGTGGTGCAGCTGCTGATCTGCAGGATGTGTCGAGGATGGTGTAATCAGCAATCATCCGGGCAATCCTATAATCAACGTGCAACTAGTGGATTCTGGTTCCCATGGTGATAAAAGGTAGTGTCAGTTATTCAATTTAACCTGATTCTGGTTCACATGTCGTAACTCTTCAGTCATTTAATTTAACCTGATTTGACTTTTCATGCTCTGAAGAAGCTATCTCATGTCTGTTGTAATCTGCAGGATATCATCGGAGTCCTCTTTGCGCCTGCATCCTCCAGGTATGCTATTCAACACGAGTTGTAATAGAGATGTTTTGTCATCAGGTGATAAATTTGCTTGTAGAAATTAACAAAATGATGGATGAATTGTTGGCTTTTGTCAGGTGCAGATGGTGGAGAGGTCTCGTGGAGCAATACAATTGGTGTGATAGGTCGTGAACTCTTCATCTATTGCCTCCACCGCCTCTCCAGGTGGGAATATGGCGCCATCGCCTCCCTCAACCGTGATTTCAATTCCGTGGTTTGCAACGGGGACATCTACCGCCTGCGTCGCAAGAATGGGGTCGCAGAGCACTGGCTCTACCTCTCTTCCAGTAGTAATCCTCCGAAGTGGGAGGCTTATGACCCGTCCACTGGGCGCTGGATCCAAGTGCCCAAGATGCCACCGGCTCAAAGCATCATCTGGGAGTCGCCCGCTGTAGGAACCGAGCTGCTGGTGTTTGGGAGCGAAAGGGTTGCCTTGAGATATAGCATCCTTACCAATTCATGGACATGGCCGGCTGATGTGATGAACACCCCGCGGTTCTTGTTTGGGTCAGCAAGTGTCGGTGAAAAGGCGTATGTCGCGGGAGGCGAGGATTCTTCTTGTAATGTATTGAGCTCTGCAGAGATGTATGACTATGAGGCATATACTTGGACACCCCTTCCCAGCATGAATAGGGCTAGGCGGAAATGCTCTGGTGCGGTCATGGATGGCAAGTTCTATGTGATCGGTGGTGTTAGCAGTAGGCACGAGGTATTGACATGCGGTGAGGAGTATGACTTGAACCGGCGGTCATCCACAACATAGCTCAGGGGCTCAACCAGATATATAGGGGAGCTGCTCCGCATGTTGCAGTTGTCAACAATGAGCTTTATGCTGTTGATTACAGTGAGAAAAATGATTTGAAGCAGTATGATAAGCCGGACAACAAGTGGATGACTCTTGGAAAATTGCCTATACAGTCCACAAACAAAGGCTGGGACATGGGTTTCCGAGTGTGTGGTGACCGACTGATTGTTACTGGGCCTCCAATCAATTCTACTGATGAAAGGGTGGTTGAGCTTCATTCATGGACCCTGGATGGGCAACCACCTGCGTGGAGTTTGATTGCCACACGGCCATACCAGCCCCCCCGGATTCTGTGTGCCAGAAAATAACTACTGAATGCGGTGGGTATTTACCAGTGAATGAAGATATCTGCCTAGTTTCAGAACTTAGTCTGCGTTTTTCACATGTCATTTCACTGTTGATGATTCTTCTTTGGCTGAAACAAAGGCATGCCTTTCCTAGCTATTATCAATAAGGTGCGTACCTCATATTCACTGTGTTGAAATATATTGCCCGCCTCCCTTCATCAGTTCGGACTTTTGGATGAATTGGCTGGAGCATGAATTCAATATGGTATCAGAGCACACTCCATCGTATGCGATCTCCAACTCATCGGCAGTTTGCCCACCGACCCGCCTGCCCCCGCACGACTTCACCATACGATTGACGTAGAAGGCGTCGGACTGTTTGATCGTGACGTCGAAGACATGCACCCCGTTGCGCATATCGCTGGCGAGGTTGTCGATCATGTACCCCGGCACGCGCACGCCAACGCCCTTGGCGATGAAGGGCACCTCCCTTGACTTGGCCGGCTCGGTGCAGAGAGTCTCCGACGTGGCGGTGCTAGCGGCCAGCATGAAGCAGCGGTAGGACACCTCCACGTACGTGCCGGCCTCGATGCACACGCCCTGACCGGGGCTCGCCGAGGTGATGCGGACGGTGAGGTTGAACTCCGGATTCAGGGTGAGGTCCGGCGCCGGGACGTCAAGGAGGCCCGAGGCGGAGTTGATGGCGACGTAGTAGTAAGGATAGGCAGGGCCGTAGTAGAACAGACAGCCTAGACCGGCGACGAGTAGAATGGCAGCGGCAACGGCCAATATTGTGCATAAGATGGAGCCTGGGCTGTCGTAGTTTGGAGCACCGCCGCGGTTGACGGTGGCAGCCATGGACGTATGCTGTTGTTGTTAGATCGATTGATTGATTGTGTTTTTGTTTGTGTTTTCTCCACTGCGTCATCATCAACTGCGTCTCTGATGGGTTGGCACCTAGGGCGGTGACTGCGTCCCCTTCTGGTGCCTTCCCGCCTTGTCTTTTTTTAATCTAGTTTGCTTAGTGATATGCTTTTGTTCAGTTGAGTTACCACCTTCTCGATGGTAATGATATTGCTGTTTTGCTGGTTGTGAAATTTCGTTATTTATGATGTGCTATGTGGTACTACCTCCGTTCAATGCAGTTTGCTCCATACATATAAGACGTTTTGGCAATTTAAAAATGAACCAACGGGACATCTTATATTGTAGTTTTAGATGTGAACTTTTGATTGTCAATTTGTGGGTTTGTTTGACTGACGCTGTTTCCGTTCATACTTCCATGCAGTGGCTGCAGTGGGCAATCGAGCTGGAAACAGAGGAAGCAAACTCAATAATCTCAAGTCTGGATGTCTTGTGAGCACTGATTCAACAAAAAGAAAAGACATGAATGAGTTCGGGGAAAGTGCCAGTTTGGTCTTCTGAGTTGCTAGCTGTGATTTTTTTTAACTTGGATTCCAAAATGTTACTATCAGTTACCATGAGCCAACTTTATCTGCATACGATGTTACTATAAGCTATTTTCGACCATCAAGTTCAGTCTCTAGCTTGCCTTCACTAGTAGAAAAACACCTAATAGTCCCGGTTCGTAAGGGTCTTTAGTCCTGGTTCATGAACCGGGACTAATGGGTCGTTACTAATACCTCCACCCATTAGTCCCGGTTCAAACACGAACCGGGACCAATGTGCCTCCACGTGGCCCTGTGCGCCGAGCCCAGTCAGGGGGCCTTTGATCCCGGTTGGTGGCACCAACCGGGACCAAAAGTCCATGTTTTTTTTAGAAAAGTGGCTGCTTTAGGGGTTTTGGGGGTTATTTTTAGGTTGTTATTAGCTAGCTAATAGAAAGAAGTGTCCTCTCTTATATCTTCGTCCTTGGTTTACCAACGCTGCTGCTATGTATATTCATTTCACCCGCTGATATAATAACTCATGCATGCTTGCATCATACATCATCGTATATAATAACAAGTCCTACTAATCATGCATCATCATACAACTTCTACTCGTTAACCCTGTTGGGGAACGTAGTAATTTCAAAAAATTTCCTACGCACACGCAAGATCATGGTGATGGTATAGCAACGATAGGGGAGAGTGTTGTCCACGTACCCTCATAGACCGTAAGCGGAAGCGTTATGACAACGCGGTAGATGTAGTCGTACGTCTTCACGATCCGACCGATCCAAGTACCGAACGTACGGCACCTCCGAGTTCAGCACACGTTCAGCTCGATGACGATCCCCGGACTCCGATCCAGCAAAGTGTCGGGGATGAGTTCCGTTAGCACGACGGCGTGGTGACGATGATGATGCTCTACCGGCGCAGGGCTTCGCCTAAACTCCGCAACGATATGACCGAGGTGGAATATGATGGAGGAGGGCACCGCACACGGCTAAGGAACGATCCGTAGATCAACTTGTGTGTCCATGGGGTGCCCCCTGCCCCCGTATATAAAGGAGTGGAGGAGGGGAGGGCCGGCCCTCTCTATGGCGCGCCCTAGGGGAGTCCTACTCCCACCGGGAGTAGGATTCGCCCTTTCCTAGTCCAACTAGAAACCCTTCCATGTAGTAGGAGTAGGAGAGAAGGAAAGGGAAGAGAGAAGGAGAAGGAAGGAAGGGTGCGCCCCCCCTCCCTAGTCCAATTCGGACTAGTCCAAGGGGAGGGGTGCGGCCACTCTTTTGGCCCTATCTCTCCTTTCCCGTATGGCCCAAAGAGGCCCAATACGAATTCCCGTAACTCTCCGGTACTCCCAAAAATACCCGAATCACTCGGAACCTTTCCGAACTCCGAATATAGTCGTCCAATATATCGATCTTTACGTCTCGACCATTTCGAGACTCCTCGTCATGTCCCCGATCTCATCCGGGACTCCGAACTCCTTCGATACATCAAAACTCATAAACTCATAATAGAACTGTCATCGTAACGTTAAGCGTGCGGACCCTACGGGTTCGAGAACTATGTAGACATGACCTGGAACTATTCTCGGTCAATAACCAATAGCGGAACCTGGATGCCCATATTGGCTCCTACATATTCTACGAAGATCTTTATCGGTCAAACCGCATAACAACATACGTTGTTCCCTTTGTGATCGGTATGTTACTTGCCCGAGATTCGATCGTCGGTATCCAATACCTAGTTCAATCTTGTTACCGGCAAGTCTCTTTACTCGTTCCGTAACGCATCATTCCGTAACTAACTCATTAGCTACATTGCTTGCAAGGCTTATAGTGATGTGCATTACCGAGAGGGCCCAGAGATACCTCTCCGACAATCGGAGTGACAAAACCTAATCTCGAAATACGCCAACCCAACATGTACCTTTGGAGACACCTGTAGTACTCCTTTATAATCACCCAGTTACGTTGTGACGTTTGGTAGCACCAAGTGTTCCTCCGTAAACAGGAGTTGCATAATCTCATAGTTACAGGAACATGTATAAGTCATGAAGAAAGCAATAGCAACATACTAAACGATCAAGTGCTAGGCTAACGGAATGGGTCATGTCAATCACATCATTCTTCTAATGATGTGATCCCGTTAATCAAATGACAACACATGTCTATGGTTAGGAAACATAACCATCTTTGATTAATGAGCTAGTCAAGTAGAGGCATACTAGTGACGTTTGGTCTATTATTCACACATGTATTATGTTTCCGGTTAATACAATTCTAGCATGAATAATAAACATTTATCATGATATAAGGAAATAAATAATAACTTTATTATTGCCTCTAGGGCATATTTCCTTCAGTCTCCCACTTGCACTAGAGTCAATAATCTAGTTCACATCACCATGTGATTTAACACCAATCCACACCCATAGTTCACATCGTCATGTGACCAACACCCGAAGGGTTTACTAGAGTCAATAATCTAGCTCACATCGATATGTGATTAACACCCAAAGAGTACTAAGGTATGATCATGTTTTGCTCGTGAGAGAAGCTTAGTCAACGGGTCTGTCACATTTAGAGCCGTATGTATTTTGTAAATATTCTATGTCTACAATGCTCTGCACGGAGCTACTTTAGCTAATTGCTCCCACTTTCAATATGTATCCAGATTGAGACTTAGAGTCATCTGGATCAGTGTAAAAGTTTGCACCGATGTAACTTTTACAACGAACTCCTTTATCACCTCCATAATCGAGAAACATCTCCTTAGTCCTCACTAAGGATATTCTGGACCAATGTCAAGTGATCTACTCCTAGATCACTATTGTACTCCCTTGCCAAATACAGAGCAAGGTATACAATAGGTCTGGTACATAGCATAGCATACTTTATAGAACCTATGACTGAGGCATAGGGAATGACTTTCATTCTCTTTTCTATTTTCTGCCATGGTCGGGATTTGAGTCTTACTCAATTTCACACCTTTGCAACACAGGCAAGAACTTTTCTTTGACTGTTCTATTTTGAACTATTTCAAAAACTTGACAAGGTATGTACTCATTGAAAAATCTTATCAAGCGTTTTGATCTATCTATATAGATCTTGATGCTCAATGTGTAAGCAGCTTTACCGAGGTCCTTCTTTGAAAAACTCCTTTCAAATACTCCTTTATGCTTTGCAGAATAATTCTACATTATTTCCGATCAACAATATGTCATTCACATATACTTATCAGAAATGCTGTAGTGCTCCCACTCACTTTCTTGTAAATACAGGCTTCTCCAAAAGTCTGTATAAAACCATATGCTTTGATCAACTCATCAAAGCGTATATTCCAACTCTGAGATGCTTGCACCAGTCCATTGATGGATCGCTGGAGCTTGCACATTTTGTTAGCTCCTTTTCGGATTGACAAAACCTTCTGGTTGCATCATATACAACTCTTCTTTAATAAATCCATTAAAGAATCTAGTTTTGACATCCATTTGCCAGATTTCATAAAATGTGGCAATTGCTAACATGATTCGGACAGACTTTAAGAATCGCTACAGTTGAGAAAATCTCATTGTAGTCAACACCTTGAACTTGTCGAAAACCTTTTTGTGACAAGTCGAGCTTTGTAGATAGTAACACTACTATCAGTGTCCGTCTTCCTCTTGAAGATCCATTTATTTAACATGGCTTGCTGATCATCGAGCAAGTCAATCAAAGTCCATACTTTGTTCTCATACATGGATCCTATCTCAGATTTCATGGCCTCAAGCCATTTCGCGGAATCTGGGCTCATCATCGCTTCCTCATAGTCCGTAGGTTCATCATGGTCTAGTAACATGACTTCCAGAACACGATTACCGTACCACTCTGGTGCGGATTTTACTCTGGAAGACCTACGAGGTTTGGTAGCAACTTGATCTGAAGTTTCATGATCATCATCATTAACTTCCTCACTAATTGGTGTAGGAATCACTGGAACTGATTTCTGTGATGAACTACTTTCCAATAAGGGAGAAGGTACAATTACCTCATCAAGTTCTACTTTCCTCCCACTCACTTCTTTCGAGAGAAACTTCTTCTCTAGAAAGGATCCATCTTAGCAACGAAAAACTTGCCTTCGGATCTGTGATAGAAGGTGTACCCAATAGTTACCTTTGGGTATTCTATGAAGACGCACTTCTCCGATTTGGGTTCGAGCTTATCAGGTGAAAACTTTTCACATAAGCATCACAACTCCAAACTTTTAAGAAACGACAGCTTAGGTTTCTTGTTAAACCATAGTTCATATGGTGTCGTCTCAGCGGATTTAGATGGTGCCCTATTAAGCGTGAATGCAGCTGTCTCTAATGCATAACCCCAAAACGATATTGGTAAATCGGTAAGAGACATCATTGATCGCACCATATCAAAATAAAGTACGATTCTGACGTTCGGACACACCATAACGTTGTGGTGTTCCAGGTGGCGTGAGCTGTGAAACTATTCCACTTTGTTTTAATTGAAGACCAAACTCGTAACTCAAATATTCATCTCCACGATCAGATCGCGGAAACTTTATTTTCTTGTTAGGATGATTTTCTACTTCACTCTGAAATTCTTTGAACTTTTCAACTATTTCAGACTTATGTTTCATCAAGAAGATATACCCATATCTGCTCAAATCATCTTGTTGAAGGTCAGAAAATAACGATACTTGCCAGGAGCATCAACACTCATTGGATCGCATACATCGGTATGTATTATTTCTAATAAGTCAATATCTCGTTCCATTGTTCCGAACAACAGAGTTTCAGTCATCTTGCCCAAAAGGCACGATTCGCAAGCATCAAATGATTCATAATCAAGTGATTCCAAAAACCCATCAGCATGGAGTTTCTTCATGCGCTTTACACTGATATGACCCAAACGGCAGTGCCACAAATAAGTTGCACTATCATTATTAACTTTGCATCTTTTGGCATCAATATTATGAATATGTGTATCACTACTATCGAGATCCAATAAACTATTTTCATTGGGTGTATGACCATTGAAGGTTTTATTCATTTAAACAGAACAACAATTATTCTCTGATTTTAAATGAATAATCGTTTTGAAATAAACATGATCAAATCATATTCATGCTCAACGCAAACACCAAATAACATTTATTTAGGTTTAACACTAATCCCGAAAGTATAGGGAGTGTGCGATGATGATCATATCAATCTTGGAACTACTTCCAACACTCATCGTCACTTCCCCTTCAACTAGTCTCTGTTTATTCTGTAACTCCTGTTTCGAGTTACTAATCTTAGCAACCGAACAAGTATCAAATACTCAGGGGCTACTATAAACACTAGTAAGGCACACATCAATAACCTGTATATCAAATATAACCTTGTTCACTTTGCCATCCTTCTTATCCACCAAATATTCAGGGGTAGTTTCGCTTCCAGTGACCAGTTCCATTGCAGCAAAAGTACTTAGTCTCAGGCTTAGGTCCAGACTTGGGCTTCTTCACTCGAGCAGCAACTTGCTTGCCGTTCCTTTTGAAGTTCCCCTTCTTCCCTTTGCCCTTTTCCTTGAGACTAGTGGTCTTGTCAACCATCAACACTTGATGTTTTTCTTGATTTCTACCTTCGCCGATTTTAGCATCGCAAAGAGCTCGAGAATCTTTTTCGTTATCCCTTGCATACTATAGTTCATCACGAAGTTCTACTAACTTAGTGATGGTGACTAGAGAATTCTGTCAATCACTATCTTATCTGGAAGATTAGCTCCCACTTGATTCAAGCGATTGAAGTACTCAGACAATCTGAGCACATGCTCACTAGTTGAGCGATTCTCCTCCATCTTTTAGCTATAGAACTTGTTGGAGACTTCATATCTCTCAACTCGGGTATTTGCTTGAAATATTAACTTCAATTCCTGGAACATCTTAAATGGTCCATGACGTTCAAAACATCTTTGAAGTCCCGATTCTAAGCCGTTAAGCATGGTGCACTAAACTATCAAGTAGTCATCATATTGAGCTAGCCAAACGTTCATAACGTCTGCATCTGCTCATATTGAGCTAGCCAAACGTTCATAACGTCTGCATCTGCTCCTGCAATAGGTCTGTCACCTAGCGGTGCATTAAGAACATAATTCTTCTGTGCAGCAATGAGGATAAACCTCAGATCACGGATCCAATCCGCATCATTGCTACTAACATCTTTCAACACAGTTTTCTCTAGGAACATATTAAAATAAACATATGAAAGCAACAAACGTAGGGAAGCAACAACGCGAGCTATTGATCTACAACATAATTTGCAAAATACTACCAGGACTAAGTTCATGATAAATTTAAGTTCAATTAATCATATTACTTAAGAACTCCCACTTAGACAGACATCTCTCTAGTCATCTAAGTGATCACGTGATCCAAATCAACTAAACCATAACCGATCATCACGTGAGATGGAGTAGTTTTCAATGGTGAACATCTTATGTTGATCATATCTACTATATGATTCACGCTCGACCTTTCGGTCTCCGTGTTCGAGGCCATATCTGCATATGCTAGGCTCGTCAAGTTTAACCTAAGTATTCTGCGTGTGCAAAACTGGCTTGCACCCGTTGTAGATGGACGTGAGAGCTTATCACACCGATCATCACGTGGTGTCTGGGCACGACGAACTTTGGCAGCGGTGCATACTCAGGGAGAACACTTCTTGATAATTAGTGAGAGATCATCTTAAAATGCTACCGTCAATCAAAGCAAGATAAGATGCATAAAGGATAAACATCACATGCAATCAATATAAGTGATATGATATGGCCATCATCATCTTGTGCTTGTGATCTCCATCTTCGAAGCACCGTCGTGATCACCATCGTCACCGGCGCGACACCTTGATCTCCATCGTAGCATCGTTGTCGTCTCGCCAACTATTGATTCTACGACTATCGCTACCGCTTAGTGATAAAGTAAAGCAATTACATGGCGTTTGCATTTCATACAATAAAGCGACAACCATATGGCTCCTGCCAGTTGCCGATAACTCGGTTACAAAACATGATCATCTCATACAATAAAATATAGCATCACGTCTTGACCATATCACATCACAACATGCCCTGCAAAAACAAGTTAGACGTCCTCTACTTTGTTATTGCAAGTTTTACGTGGCTGCTACGGGCTGAGCAAGAACCGTTCTTACCTACGCATCAAAACCACAACGATAGTTTGTCAAGTTGGTGCTGTTTTAACCTTCGCAAGGACCGGGCGTAGCCACACTCGGTTCAACTAAAGTGAGAGAGACAGACACCCGCCAGTCACCTTTAAGCAACGAGTGCTCGCAGCGGTGAAACCAGTCTCGCGTAAGCGTACGCGTAATGTCAGTCCGGGCCGCTTCATCTCACAATACCGCCGAACCAAAGTATGACATGCTGGTAAGCAGTATGACTTGTATCGCCCACAACTCACTTGTGTTCTACTCGTCCATATAACATCAACGCATAAAACCTGGCTCGGATGCCACTGTTGGGGAACGTAGTAATTTCAAAAAATTTCCTACGCACACGCAAGATCATGGTGATGGTATAGCAACGAGAGGGGAGAGTGTTGTCCACGTACCCTCGTAGACCGTAAGCGGAAGCGTTACGACAACGCGGTTGATGTAGTCGTACGTCTTCACGATCCGACCGATCCAAGTACCGAACGTACGGCACCTCCGAGTTCAGCACACGTTCAGCTCGATGACGATCCCCGGACTCCGATCCAGCAAAGTGTCGGGGATGAGTTCCGTCAGCACGACGGCGTGGTGACGATGATGATGCTCTACCGGCGCAGGGCTTCACCTAAACTCCGCGACGATATGACCGAGGTGGAATATGGTGGAGGGGGGCACCGCACACGGCTAAGGAACGATCCGTAGATCAACTTGTGTGTCCATGGGGTGCCCCCTGCCCCCGTATATAAAGGAGTGGAGGAGGGGAGGGCCGGCCCTCTCTATGGCGCGCCCTAGGGGAGTCCTACTCCCACCGGGAGTAGGATTCCCCCTTTCCTAGTCCAACTAGGAACCCTTCCATGTAGTAGGAGTAGGAGAGAAGGAAAGGGAAGAGAGAAGGAGAAGGAAGGAAGGTGCGCCCCCCCTCCCTAGTCCAATTCGGACTAGTCCAAGGGAGGTGCGGCCACTCTTTGGCCCTTTCTCTCCTTTCCCGTATGGCCCAAAGAGGCCCAATACGAATTCCGTAACTCTCCGGTACTCCCAAAAATACCCGAATCACTCGGAACCTTTCCGAACTCCGAATATAGTCGTCCAATATATCGATCTTTACGTCTTGACCATTTCGAGACTCCTCGTCATGTCCCCGATCTCATCTGGGACTCCGAACTCCTTCGATACATCAAAACTCATAAACTCATAATAAAACTGTCATCGTAACGTTAAGCGTGCGGACCCTACGGGTTCGAGAACTATGTAGACATGACCTAGAACTATTCTCGGTCAATAACCAATAGCGGAACCTGGATGCCCATATTGGCTCCTACATATTCTACGAAGATCTTTATCGGTCAAACCGCATAACAACATACGTTGTTCCCTTTGTCATCGGTATGTTACTTGCCCGAGATTCGATCGTCGGTATTCAATACCTAGTTCAATCTCGTTACCGGCAAGTCTCTTTACTCGTTCCGTAATGCATCATTCCGTAACTAACTCATTAGCTACATTGCTTGCAAGGCTTATAGTGATGTGCATTACCGAGAGGGCCCAGAGATACCTCTCCGACAATCGGAGTGACAAAACCTAATCTCAAATCGCCAACCCAACATGTACCTTTGGAGACACCTGTAGTACTCCTTTATAATCACCCAGATTACGTTGTGACGTTTGGTAGCACCAAAGTGTTCCTCCGTAAACGGAGTTGCATAATCTCATAGTTACAGGAACATGTATAAGTCATGAAGAAAGCAATAGTAACATACTAAACGATTAAGTGCTAGGCTAACGGAATGGGTCATGTCAATCACATCATTCTTCTAATGATGTGCTAGGCTAACGGAATGGGTCATGTCAAACATTTATCATGATATAAGGAAATAAATAATAACTTTATTATTGCCTCTAGGGCATATTTCCTTCAAACCCAACCCTACATAATTGTTCTTAGCACATGCAGATCATCAGTATCAGGTAGGACATGACCTAAACACCCTTAAGGTAAAATAGCATAAAACAATATAGACCCTGACTCTTCATTATGAAGAATGGCGATCATCCTGTCTCCAATTTTTGCCCTTCGCTGATTGTTGCTTCCAAGAAGCTCCTTACGACTGTCCATACATTTTTTCCATTCTTTGATTGTCATGTCTCCACTTCTTTTAGAAACCCGGTATAGACAGTTCAGATTCGTAGGAAGACCTGGTTGTATGTTCAAAACATGAAGGCTACCGTATGTATACATCAAATGAGGCACACAATCATTCGGGATTATCTGTTAAAAAACATAGTAATAACTTCGTAGTTAGCAATGATGTACTAGTTTTAGAAGTGTGCAAAAAGATGCACGGATGTCATAATAGTAAAAAAATCTTACCAGGGTATCTCCAGGGTAGTTACCGTAGTTCAACACGTGCACTAGTGGCACATATTGACCATAATGTTGAGGAGTTTGATTGTAGATATTGTAATTCTCAAGATCAGTACAAAATGCGACCAGATGATTTTTATCCTGATAAGTTAGTTCGGAGCCTTCGGTGTAGTAGGTTCTGTCTACCATCTTCCGCACATTCTTTGAAGAATGAAAATAAGCTGTCAATGGAAATAAGTGGTCAACTATTTTGAAATAAACAATATAAATTACTTAATAACTATGTTAAGCTCACATGGGGGAAGAATTGGAGGTGTATCCACAAGGACGAAAATCGAAGGTCTCTCTTGCGCGATTGTAGGATCACCAAGATCCATGGTGACAAGCATACCCTCATCAAAACCATACATCTTGCAAAGTGCTTCCCATTTTTTGCAACCAAAATGGGTTACACTCTGAGCATTGTACAGCTCTACTTGAAAATCCACACCATGATGGGTACTTAGGATAATTTTTTTGCTTTCCATACTTTCATGGTATAAAAAACCCATCCTCTCCAAGACACAGCGTCTTGCAAAGCATGGGATAAGCTAGTCGAATTGAAAAAGATGAAAAATGCAAATTAAAATAGTTGAAGTCGTGCTTAATTACGAAAAAAACTATTGTCGTCGTTGCGTACCGTATGAACATCGAAGGTCTCCTCGAGCTTAATGCTGAAGCGCCGATCTTCGTCCAGCTCAATGAACCTGTCGCACATATCTCGGTCGTCGTGGCACCAGTCGCACTCCCCCGGGCGGTTTTCATCGTCCGAGTACGACATTTCTGGCCTAAGTTCATAATTCAAATATTAAATATATGTACTAAAAAACCGGTCGATGCGGGAACTACGTACTTCTATATATAGTTAAATAAAGTAGTTTTATTAATTAAATCAACTATCTAGTTCAACTACTAAGCACTTACTATGAATAAATAAAGTAGCACTTACTATAAATAAATAAAGTAGCACTCACTACAAACTACTTCTATATATAGTTAAATAAAGTAGTTTTATTAATTAAATCAATTATATATCTAGTTCAACTACTAAGAACTTACTATAAATAAATAAAGTAGTACTTACTAAAAACAAAGTAGCACTTACTATATAATACTTACTAAAAATAAACTAGTATTTTTCTAACTAACTAATATTTTTCTAACTAATTATATTACCAAGAAAATCTACATAAAATAGTAATTATATTTTGCTAACTAGATAGTTCAATTATAGTACTTACTAACACAATCTAAATATCACCAAAAATATCTATTAACAATAATATCACCAAACATACTATGAACAAATTAATAGAAAAAATCTATTAACAGAAAAAAAATCTAACACAATATGAACAAATTAATTACACCAAAAAATCTATTAACAGAAAAAAAATCTAACACAATATGAACAAATTAATTACACAATCTAAATTAACATACTATGGACTACATATCTAAATTACTACACATCTAATCTAACAAAAAATCTATAAACTACAAAAAATCTAAAAAATCTTAAAAAATCATAAAAAGTTGCTCACGGCGAGGTCGACGGCGACGGCGAGTCTTGGCGCTGGGCGGCGACGACGTCGGGCGGCAGGCGCTGGGCGGTCGGCGACGCGCGCGAGGCGGGCGGGCAGCGACGGCGGCGGGAGATCGAGGAGGAGGAGATCGAAGTGGGATCGGTTCTGAAATTTTCCTTATATAGCAAAGTCTTTGGTCGGTTGGTGGCTCCAACGGGACCGATCCTGCTTTAGTCGGTTGGTAGCACCAACCGGGACCAAAGGCCTCTTTTCAGCAGCCCAAAGGCGGGAAGCAGAGGGCTTTGGTCCCGGTTGGTGCCACCAACCGAGAGTAAAATGGCATTGGTCCCGGTTGGAGCCACGAACCGACCAATGGTCGTGGCCGCACAAGTCGGCACGAAAGTTTAGTCCCACCTCGCTAGCTGAGAGGGGCGCGCAGTGGTTTATAAGCCCCACTGCCGCACCCCTCTCGAGCTCCTCTCCACTGCAGGCTTACGGGCCTACTTACTACTGCTTTGCCTGATGGGCCTACTGGGCCACCTGCGGGCCTGAATCCTGGCCCATGGTGGGTTTCTAGTCGTATTCAGGCCGTGGGGGGCCAGTAGGAGGCACTTTTTTTCTTTACTTATTGTTGCTATTTTATTTTTTCCCAGATTTTTATTTTGTTTTCTGCATTATTTATTTTCTTTTTTTGCTTTATTTTTAATTCTTTTTGCTTTTAGTTTTAGAACAATTTTAAACTTTCTGTTAGTGCCATTAGTTCTCAAATTTGAAAACATTTTTTTGTTTTTTTGTTTTGTTTAGTGCTTTATTTATTTTATTTTGTTTCTACTTACAACAAAATACTTATTGTTGCTATTTTTATTTTTTTCCTAGATTTTTGTTTTGTTTTCTGCATTTTTTTTTGCTTTATTTTTAATTCTTTTTGCTTTTAGTTTTAGAAAAATTATAAACTTTCTGTTAGTGCCATTAGTTTTCAAATTTGAATACACTTTTTTGTTTTCTTTTTGCTTTATTTATTTTATTTTATTTCCAGTTTTTTGTTTTGTTTTTGCATTATTTATTTTCTTTTGTTTTCTGCATTAAAGCATTTCAAATGAACTCTGAAAAAGTTGAAAGTTGAAAGTTGGCATGGTATCACGAGGGCCGAACCATAAGACATTAAAGCATTATGTGCCGGGACTAAAGAGGGGCATTGGTCCCGTTTGGAGTCACCAACCGGTACCAATGGACCCGTCTAATTACTTACTTATTTTCTGCAGCTGTTTTTTAGTTGATTCTTTCTGCAGCTGTTTTTTTAGTCCCACCTCGCCAAGAAAGAGGCACTCGCAACTGTTTATAAGCCCTGAGTGCAGAGACGATGAAGAAGAGGCTCAATGCTCACCTGCACGTTGGTTCGCTTCAAGCCTTGAGGAATAGGGTAGACTGCACGGAGCTATGTGCAGTGCAGTTTACACTATTCTGAAAGGCTTGAAGCGAATTAACTAGTATTGCGCCTCTTTTTTATTTTTAATGACTTATTACCACACAGAAATAAATAGAAAAAATAAATATAGCAGAAAAGAAAAAAAAACTATATAAAAAACTACTCAAAAATAAATAGAAGAAAAAATAGTTGTGATTAACTTTACTAAAATCTTTTTTATTTTTAATGACTTATTACAACTCAGAAATAAATAGAAAAAAAATGAATATAGCAGAAAAGAAAAAAAAGTATATAAAAAAGTATATAAGATGTCCCGTTGGTTCATTTTTAAATTGCCAAAACGTCTTATATGTATGGAGCAAACTGCATTGAACGGAGGTAGTACCACATAGCACATCATAAATAACGAAATTTCACAACCAGCAAAACAGCAATATCATTACCATCGAGAAGGTGGTAACTCAACTGAACAAAAGCATATCACTAAGCAAACTAGATTAAAAAAAGACAAGGCGGAAGGCACCGAAGGGGCGCAGTCACCGCCCTAGGTGCCAACCCATCAGAGACGCAGTTGATGATGACGCAGTGGAGAAAACACAAACAAAAACACAATCAATCAATCGATCTAACAACAACAGCATACGTCCATGGCTGCCACCGTCAACCGCGGCGGTGCTCCAAACTACGACAGCCCAGGCTCCATCTTATGCACAATATTGGCCGTTGCCGCTGCCATTCTACTCGTCGCCGGTCTAGGCTGTCTGTTCTACTACGGCCCTGCCTATCCTTACTACTACGTCGCCATCAACTCCGCCTCGGGCCTCCTTGACGTCCCGGCGCCGGACCTCACCCTGAATCCGGAGTTCAACCTCACCGTCCGCATCACCTCGGCGAGCCCCGGTCAGGGCGTGTGCATCGAGGCCGGCACGTACGTGGAGGTGTCCTACCGCTGCTTCATGCTGGCCGCTAGCACCGCCACGTCGGAGACTCTCTGCACCGAGCCGGCCAAGTCAAGGGAGGTGCCCTTCATCGCCAAGGGCGTTGGCGTGCGCGTGCCGGGGTACATGATCGACAACCTCGCCAGCGATATGCGCAACGGGGTGCATGTCTTCGACGTCACGATCAAACAGTCCGACGCCTTCTACGTCAATCGTATGGTGAAGTCGTGCGGGGGCAGGCGGGTCGGTGGGCAAACTGCCGATGAGTTGGAGATCGCATACGATGGAGTGTGCTCTGATACCATATTGAATTCATGCTCCAGCCAATTCATCCAAAAGTCCGAACTGATGAAGGGAGGCGGGCAATATATTTCAACACAGTGAATATGAGGTACGCACCTTATTGATAATAGCTAGGAAAGGCATGCCTTTGTTTCAGCCAAAGAAGAATCATCAACAGTGAAATGACATGTGAAAACGCAGACTAAGTTCTGAAACTAGGCAGATATCTTCATTCATCGGTAAATACCCACCGCATTCAGTAGTTATTTTCTGGCACACAGAATCCGGGGGGGCTGGTATGGCCGTGTGGCAATCAAACTCCACGCAGGTGGTTGCCCATCCAGGGTCCATGAATGAAGCTCAACCACCCTTTCATCAGTAGAATTGATTGGAGGCCCAGTAACAATCAGTCGGTCACCACACACTCGGAAACCCATGTCCCAGCCTTTGTTTGTGGACTGTATAGGCAATTTTCCAAGAGTCATCCACTTGTTGTCCGGCTTATCATACTGCTTCAAATCATTTTTCTCACTGTAATCAACAGCATAAAGCTCATTGTTGACAACTGCAACATGCGGAGCAGCTCCCCTATATATCTGGTTGAGCCCCTGAGCTATGTTGTGGATGACCGCCGGTTCAAGTCATACTCCTCACCGCATGTCAATACCTCGTGCCTACTGCTAACACCACCGATCACATAGAACTTGCCATCCATGACCGCACTAGAGCATTTCCGCCTAGCCCTATTCATGCTGGGAAGGGGTGTCCAAGTATATGCCTCATAGTCATACATCTCTGCAGAGCTCAATACATTACAAGAAGAATCCTCGCCTCCGACATCGCCTTTTCACCGACACTTGCTGACCCAAACAAGAACCGCGGGTGTTCATCACATCAGCCGCCATGTCCATGAATTGGTAAGGATGCTATATCTCAAGGCAACCCTTTCGCTCCCAAACACCAGCAGCTCGGTTCCTACAGCGGGCGACTCCCAGATGATGCTTTGAGCGGTGGCATCTTGGGCACTTGGATCCAGCGCCCAGTGGGCGGGTCATAAGCCTCCCACTTGGAGGATTACTACTGGAAGAGAGGTAGAGCCAGTGCTCTGCGACCCCATTCTTGCGACGCAGGCGGTAGATGTCCCCGTTGCAAACCACGGAATTGAAATCACGGTTGAGGGAGGCGATGGCGCCATATTCCCACCTGGAGAGGCGGTGGAGGCAATAGATGAAGAGTTCACGACCTATCACACCAATTGTATTGCTCCACGAGACCTCTCCACCATCTGCACCTGACAAAAGCCAACAATTCATCCATCATTTTGTTAATTTCTACAAGCAAATTTATCACCTGATGACAAAACATCTCTATTACAACTCGTGTTGAATAGCATACCTGGAGGATGCAGGCGCAAAGAGGACTCCGATGATATCCTGCAGATTACAACAGACATGAGATAGCTTCTTGAGCATGAAAAGTCAAATCAGGTTAAATTAAATGACTGAAGAGTTACGACATGTGAACCAGAATCAGGTTAAATTGAATAACTGACACTACCTTTTATCACCATGGGAACCAGAATCCACTAGTTGCACGTTGATTATAGGATTGCCCGGATGATTGCTGATTACACCATCCTCGACACATCCTGCAGATCAGCAGCTGCACCACCAAATTTAGCGGAGACCTCTCTAAGGTGTGGCATATGTTCGATGTTGATTAACGCATTACCATGTCGGTATTGTTTCCACTGCTCAGACTCCGAAAAAAGTTCAAGTCGTTGGTCCATTAGGGGGATGGCGTCAAAAATGAGCCTGAGCTTCCAGAGATTAGGCATTGCGTCTGCCTCAAATTTTAGCCAAGCTATTCCACTCTTGAAACTCAGCTTGAAGTACTTGAGAACTGTGAACCCAGCCGCCGTGCCAAAGGTTATCTTAATATCAGGTGATTTCTCCACATACAACGACAGAGCAGTGAGGGCAGGAAACCCTCTAAGAATATCAACATTATTTATCGACAGTTTACCCACTGCAATCTTCAGAATGCATAGGTTGCCAAGTTGCTTCATCCACAAATGCAGATAAGAAAATATGACGGATTTGTGCGGTGAGAGCTCAAATATCTGGAGATGGTGGGGAGGTTTGGTGAAATACCAGGAAACACTTGCTTTTGAAGCGTCACCATACCCAACCGAGGATTCGTGAACAATATGAACAAATTAATTACACCAAAAAAATCTATTAACAGAAAAAAAAATCTAACACAATATGAACAAATTAATTACACCAAAAAAATCTATTAACAGAAAAAAAAATCTAACACAATATGAACAAATTAATTACACAATCTAAATTAACATACTATGGACTACATATCTAAATTACTACACATCTAATCTAACAAAAAAATCTATAAACTACAAAAAATCTAAAAAATCTTAAAAAATCATAAAAAGTTGCTCACGGCGAGGTCGACGGCGACGGAGTCTTGTGTGAGGGCGGCGACAGCGTCGGGCGGCAGGGCGCTGGGCGGTCGGCGACAGCGTCGGGCGGGCGGGCAGCGACGGCGTCGGGAGATCGAGGAGGAGGAGAGATCGAAGTGGGGATGCGGTTCTGAAATTTTCCTTATATAGCAAAGTCTTTGGTCCCGGTTGGTGGCTCCAACCGGGACCGATGCACCCTTTAGTCCCGGTTGGTAGCACCAACCGGGACCAAAGGCCTCTTTTCAGCAGCCCAAAGGGCGGGAAGCAGAGGGCTTTGGTCCCGGTTGGTGCCACCAACCGGGAGTAAAATAGGCATTGGTCGGTTGGAGCCACGAACCGACCAATGGTCGTGTCTGCACACAAGGCGGCACGAAAGTTTAGTCCCACCTCGCTAGCTGAAAGGGGCGCGCAGTGGTTTATAAGCCCCACTGCCGCACCCCTCTCGAGCTCCTCTCCACTGCAGGCTTACGGGCCTACTTACTACTGCTTTGCCTGATGGGCCTACTGGGCCACCTGCGGGCCTGAATCCTGGCCCATGGTGGGTTTCTAGTCGTATTCAGGCCGTGGGGGGCCAGTAGGAGGCACTTTTTTTCTTTACTTATTGTTGCTATTTTTATTTTTTTCCCAGATTTTTTATTTTGTTTTCTGCATTATTTATTTTCTTTTTTTTGCTTTATTTTTTAATTCTTTTTGCTTTTAGTTTTAGAACAATTTTAAACTTTCTGTTAGTGCCATTAGTTCTCAAATTTGAAAACATTTTTTTTGTTTTTTTGTTTTGTTTCGTGCTTTATTTATTTTATTTTGTTTCTACTTACAACAAAATACTTATTGTTGCTATTTTTATTTTTTTTCCTAGATTTTTGTTTTGTTTTCTGCATTTTTTTTTGCTTTATTTTTAATTCTTTTTGCTTTTAGTTTTAGAAAAATTATAAACTTTCTGTTAGTGCCATTAGTTTTCAAATTTGAATACACTTTTTTTGTTTTCTTTTTGCTTTATTTATTTTATTTTATTTCCAGTTTTTTTGTTTTGTTTTTTGCATTATTTATTTTCTTTTGTTTTCTGCATTAAAGCATTTCAAATGAACTCTGAAAAAGTTGAAAGTTGAAAGTTGGCATGGTATCACGAGGGCCGAACCATAAGACATTAAAGCATTATGTGCCGGGACTAAAGAGGGGCATTGGTCCCGTTTGGAGTCACCAACCGGTACCAATGGACCCGTCTAATTACTTACTTATTTTCTGCAGCTGTTTTTTAGTTGATTCTTTCTGCAGCTGTTTTTTTAGTCCCACCTCGCCAAGAAAGAGGCACTCGCAACTGTTTATAAGCCCTGAGTGCAGAGACGATGAAGAAGAGGCTCAATGCTCACTCAGACGTTGGTTCGCTTCAAGCCTTGAGGAATAGGGTAGACTGCACGGAGCTATGTGCAGTGCAGTTTACACTATTCTGAAAGGCTTGAAGCGAATTAACTAGTATTAAGCCTCTTTTTATTTTTAATGACTTATTACCACACAGAAATAAATAGAAAAATAAATATAGCAGAAAAGAAAAAAAACTATATAAAAACTACTCAAAAATAAATAGAAGAAAAATAGTTGTGATTAACTTTACTAAAATCTTTTTATTTTTAATGACTTATTACAACTCAGAAATAAATAGAAAAAAAATGAATATAGCAGAAAAGAAAAAAAAGTATATAAAAAACTAATCAGAAATGAGCATAGATGCGCTTATAGAGAAAATTCAATCTAAATTCATAATAAATTTCTACTAACTTTAGAGAAATTCAGTATGAATTTAGGTCAAATTTCCTGTATAAGGGCATCTATTTTCATTTTGAGAGGAGCTCAACAAGGCAGAGAGGGAGGGGCTTATATACCGGTGTGAGCCCCCTTCGGTTGGTGAGGTGGGACTAAACTCTGGCCGCAACGAGGACCAACACTTTAATCCCGGTTTGTGGTATGAACCGGGACTAATGGGCGTGGGCCAGGAGCAAGGCACATTGGTCCCGGTCCGTCCCACCAACCGGGACCAAAAGGTCCAGACGAACCGGGACCAATGACCCACGTGGCCCGGCCGGCCCCCGGGGCTCACGAACCGGTTCCAATGCCCCCATTGGTCCCGGTTCTGGATTGAACCGAGACTAATGGGCTGACCTGGCCTGGACCAATGCCCCATTTTCTACTAGTGCTTCTTTTTGTTCGACAATTTTCAAACTCTGAATAAAGACAACAATTTGGAAAATCATTGCCTATAGACTCGGATGAATGTTATCAAATATCTTCTCGAAACGGTTGCATGCATTTCATCTTACATGGACAATTGCAATGTGTCACAAGACTCACAAGCATGCAATGCACACAGCGAGTCCGGAGTCCTGACCACAAATCGGTGGTGACACTACTATCCCAACTAAATAGTTTGAGTTACCTCCTACGTACAGATATCCTGAAGCTAAGAGAGAATTGGCAATGGAGAATCAACAGTTTCGCAGACGTAGACATGGCTACTATTTTGAGCGGGCTCGCCGGTCCAGTAAATCTTGACAGCAACAGGGATCTTCTCAGAGTTGAATGGCACAGATTCATGATGCATTATTTTGGCTCTTCCATCTCATGTCTTGGGTGATAGATTGTATCTTCACTAACGCCTCAAGATCACACCTACAACATCCGCCCGAAAGTCTTTCTGAAGTCTGAATCTGGTAACACGTTTCAACCATGTATTCTTCATTGGGGATGTTGGCTCCTTCTTCATTGCGGCCAATATCCGAGTCCGCGCGTCGTTACATGCCCTCGAGGTCGTCCAGGTTTACGGACCAGCGGATCACTCCCGCTCGGCTGAGTTCTTGGAAGAACTCCAAGCCAAGGTGCTCGCGGTTTCCGCAGCGCAGACCCCCTGATGGTAGGGGCGATTTTAATCTGATTCGCTCGGGAGCGGACAAGAAAAACAACATCATCAACTGGCCAAGGGTGGCCATGTTTAACAACGCTATCGCGTCAATGGTTCTTCGGGAAGTGGCCAGGACCGGGGTTAGGTTTACCTGGACGAACAAGCAGCTCGCTCCGGTGCGTTCGGTGCTGGACCGTGTGTTCATGTCACCTGATTGGGAGGTGGTATACCCCTTATGATCGCTCATTGCGGAGACACGCATTGGGTCAGATCCCGTTGGCCCTACAGGAAGTGCTTCACGAACTCAAACGTATGAACGAACCTGCTATCCTCCTCAAACTAGATTTCGAAAAAGCATACGACCGGGTTAATTGGGATTTATTGCGCCAAGTTCTCATCGGCCGTGGTTTCTCGGCTGTTTGGGTTCACCTTGTCATGCAGTTGGTCTCGGGAGGCCAGACTGCGATCTCAGTCAACGGAGAAGTAGGGCACTTCTTCCGTAACAAGCGGGGAATACGTCAGGGCGACCCCATGTCCCCGATCTTGTTCAACTTTGTCGTCAATGGCGTTGGCTGCTATGCTGAGAAGAGACACTGAGGCTGGCCACATCAAAGATGTAGTGGGACACCTAATTCCAGGGGGTCTCCCACTTGCAGTATGCGGACGACACGACACTGTTGTTCCAGCCGCATCTTCATAGTGTGGCCACGGTCAAAGCCATCCTCCTCAGCTTCGAGCTCATGTCCGGGCTAAAGATCAACTTCCACAAGTGCGAAGTGCTGCCCATGGGCTTGGACACTGCGGACGGCAGACGCATCACGGACCTGCTGAATTGCAAAGTGGGCAAGCTGCCTTTAACGTACCTGGGCTTGCTATTAGACTCCAAGCGCATCTCGATTGAGGGTTGGGCTCTGCTTTGGACCAAGGTGGGGGGACGGGTTAGCCCGTGGCGCGGAAAATTCCTCTCCTCTACGCCTTGGCTAGTGCTCACGAACTGGAGCCTCTCCTCCCTGCCCCTGTTTGCGACTGGCCTCTTCCTCCTGGCTGAAGGCGTGCACGCCAAAATGGACACGCCCCGCTCGCGTTTCTTTTGGGAGGGCACGGGCCCTAAACGCAAATACCACTTGGTCAAGTGGGATGCGGTCTGCCGTCCCAAGGATTTGGGGGGCCTTGTAATCACCAACACCAGATTTCTCAATGTCGCACTCATGTGCAAATGGATCTGGAAGATCTCCCAAGGGGAGACCGGCTTGTGGGACAGACATATTACGTGCCAAGTATTTCCCCAGTGGAAATTTCTTCCATGGAGCGGCACGGGGCTCTCCTTTCTAGAACGATCTTCAAGCCGTCCACCCGGCTTTTGCCTTGGGGGCTAAGTTTTCCATAGGAGACGGCAGATCGGCCAGGTTTTGGCTCGATTTTTGGGTTGGCTCCCAACCGCTTTGGTCACAATTCCAGGACCTTTACTCTCTTGCGGTAGACCCGGACCTGTCGGTGGCTTCGGCCCTTTCCTCCTCCCCCCAGCGATTTAACTTCCGATGCGAGCTCAATGCTCAAGAGCAGGTGAGCCGCGAGGCGATGCTCCAGCTCATAGGCCAGACTGCGCTATCCACTAATGCGGACACGGTGACCTCGGCTCTCACTGCATCCGGCAAGTTTTCGGCCAAATCTTTGTATCGAAAGCTCTGCCAGGGGCCGGCCTTGCCAATGGCGAAAGGGCTCTGGAAGTCGCGTTTCCCGCTGAAAATCAAGGTTTTCGTTTGGCAATTGTTCAGGAATAGATTACCCACCTCTGAAAACGTGGCCAAGAGACAGGGACCGTCGACAGCCATGTGCGCGCTATGTAACATGTGGTCGAGGATGCGAACCATGTTTTCTTTCGATGCCCGTTGGCGAGGTTTGCCTGGAGCGCGCTCCGGGCCACGGCTGGAGTAGTTTGGAACCCGCGGTCGACCAGCGATCTCGCGAGTATCCTGAACTCGCTGCAGGGGAGCAACAAACGTGTGTTGTGGTGTTGTGTTGGTGCCCTGTTGTGCGTGCTGTGGCTAACCAGGAACATAATTGCTATTGAAGTGATCTTCCTGACTCACCAGGTTAACATTATCTTCAAATGCAACCTATTCCTGCAGCAGTGGAGTCCGTTGGCGAGGCACAAGGATACCGAGAAGATGCAACAAGTTCAAGACCGTCTGCGCCAGGTGTATTTTCTGGCTAGGGAGCCTGCTGGTACTCCTTGATTTGGAGTGGCCCTTTTGGTTGTGTGCGAGCCTGCGTGCTCCCGTGATCAGGCCCTTGTGCCATGTAACTCTTTCGCCCTTTTGGCCGTTCAGAACTCTAAACCTCCTGCGTCAGTTTGGCCATGAGCCCCGTGCTCTTCTTTTCGGTTTGTAAGGTTGACTTGGTTGGTTACGCTGTCTGTTGTGGGCTTTATTAATTTAAAGCCGGACGTTCCTGGCGTCTTCGTTCTAGAAACCATGTAT